>CAUYRT010046958.1:0-15821 GCA_963574885.1 Lepilemur ruficaudatus
AAAAGTTAATACATTTAACAATTAGGATTAGATTTTTTTTTTTTAAAGTCTTAGATTTCAGTGTCAGGCATATGGGAAGGAGGAGGAGGGGATGGGTATATACACACATAATGAGTGTGATGCGCACCATCTGGGGGATGGTCACACTTGAAGCTCTGACTCGGGTGGGGCAAGGGCAATATACGTAACCTTAACATTTGTACCCCCATAATATGCTGAAATAAAAAAAAATGAATAAAGTATTACTGGAACCACAAAAAAAGAGAAATCAATAAGTGAAGGATTAAAAAAAATAATAAAAAAAAGTCGTAGATTTCTGACTTCTCGGACTTTATACTTTTTGAAATTAAAAAAAGAAATGGACTTTCAAGAATGAACTGAAGAAAAAATTCAGGGTGAATAGATGGGGAGGAAGTGAGTCAGCATGAGAGAATAATATTGGGAAAGACAAGCAGATGGCTTTAGACAGTGGCAAATAGTTTCTGAAATCAAAGGGTACTTTATAAACAGGATACACAGGCTCTCAAATAAATAGCGTGGTTTGAGAAGCAGAGCTCCACTGGAGGTTTCTGAGTCCATGTGGAGCAGGATTGAACTGGTATTTTAGGTGAAATCATTCAGTGATCAAACATGTTTGCTATTGCCTATTTACATATGTACTATGTGCCGACCACGCAGTAAGATAATCTGGGGAAATAGCGACGAGTCCAAACAGAAGTGGTCTCTGGCAGGCAGCCAATGACCTTTGATGGAGCCAATGACCTTCTCCTCCTGGTAGTCACGCCCTTGTGTGGGGACTGCACCCAGCAGACTCCATTCTAATGAATAGAACATGACAAAAGCGAGGGACATCATTTCAAAGCTTAGGTCTCAAACAGACTGTGACTTCCATCTTGCTGGCCCTCTGCTGTTCTTTCTGTTTAGCCCCCATGCCCTAAGGGCAGCCAGCTGCCGCACTGTCCCTCAGTCCAGCAGCCAGTGAAGAACTGGGTCCTGCCAGTAACCGCGTGCGTGAGTTTGGAAGCGGATCCTTCCCCAGTCAAGCCTTGAGATGCGGCTGCAGCCCCAGCCCAAACCTTGATTGCACCTTGAGTCACATCCTGACCCACACAAACTGTGCTTTTTTTTTTTTGAGACAGAGTGAGTTGCCTGGGCTAAGTGCCGTGGTGTCAGCCTAGCTCACAGCAGCCTCCCGAGTAGCTGGGACTACAGGAGAGCACCACTATGCCCAGCTAATTTTTTTCTGTTTTTAGTAGAGACACGGTCTCGCCTTTGCTTAGACTGGCAAACTGCGCACTTAAACCGCTGTGTTTTAGGGTTATTTGCTCCTCAGCAATGGATAACTAATAGTTTCTGTCCTCATGGATCTTACAGCTAGTGGGTACAAACAATGTCAGTTAACTATAATACCAATTAGTGTCAAATTACAGCTGTGCCAGGTGCAGATGGAGAGAGATGCATGAAACAGACCACACCATGGAGTGCCCTGATTTGGTGTCTAAGGGGCCAGGGAAAGCCTTCCTGGGAAATGATGCTTGAGTTGGGATTTGAAATGTACGTTGCATCAGCCTGGCAACCTGGGATGGGAAGGGCGTTTCTGGCAGCAGAAAGAGCATGTGCAAATGTCTCATGACGGGAGGAAGCCTGAGGTGTGTGGAGGGTCGAAAGAACACTAGAGAGGCTGGAACCCGGATGAGCTGGAAGGAGCAGTAGTGGTTAGATCCCAGAGCATCTTGTTCAGGGCTTTGATCTTTATTCTTTACCAATGGTAAGGGTTCCAGCAGTGGGGAAGGTGCGCTCAGATTTGTGTTTTAGGAGTTTACTCAGGCAGTGGAGGAGGGAGATTAGATTGCACAAGCACAGGGGTGGAAGCAGAGGGACCAGTCTGGGGCTCTTGCAATGATCCAAGCCAGGAAGGTAGATCAGATGGGTGTCCGTGGGGGAGATGAAGACATGTGGATGGTTTTGAGAGATTCCTGGGCAGCAAAATTGGTAGGACTTGTCGATGGTTTGGACAAGAAGGTGAGGAGGAAGGAGGTGTCGAGACTGACTCATAATGTTTTTAACCAAGGAAGCAGGAAAGACTACAAGAAGAGAAGGTGGTAAATTCTGCAGGTAGGAGGTCACGAAGATGCTGATGACAGGAGGGCTGGCAGAAGGACCCCCAGGGAAGTGCAGAAATAGAATCAGTAGGATTTAGCCGCTGACTAGCTGTTAGGTGAAGGCTTTATGGGAAAGGAAAGAATCCAGAAGGACATCAACCCTGAGTGGTTTTGCTGTTTCTGTTTTGAATATGGAGAGTGCGATTATGAATATATGTCACATGAGATAAGCTCCAATCTGTCCACTTATGCAGAGAGCTGGCCTGTGAATGGTTGGAGGGACACAGCTCAAGTACTACCAATACTTTAATAATGAAGTATTATTATTAAAGTCAAAGGGGGGAAAATGCTTTAATGAACCCATTAGAGACACTCTGGGACTTGCTGCAGCTGTAGAAGCTGACCTGGATGACTTGAATGACAGAAACCCCAATGCCTGCTTGAATAGGGCTGTGCCAATTGTAAAGTTAAAACTGTTAGTCCAAATGGCTTTGAATAGAACTAAGTGATTTTGGTGTGGGCAGACTCATTTGCAGCAACTGCAAAGTGGGTATATTTCTATTATATAAGAGACCAAAGAATATTATAGGTATATATAAATATATTTATCATATATAATATGTATCTAACATAATATATAATTATTATATAATATATGCTATTATATATAAATAAGGGAGGATATATCATATCACCTATAAATTATACTAATTTAGATTTTTAATTTAAAACAAATAAAAAATTTACTTACTTTAAACTTATATATTAATTTGTTTATAAATGAATGGGGAAGTATTATATATATATATATCTCCTCCCTTAATTTGATTACTAAAGATTCAAATCTTTAGTAATCATTCAATCCATTTGATGTCTGTGAGTTGATTAAACATACATTATACCAGGTGTCAGATATCATGCTATAGGACATTATAGCATAGTGAAAAACACCATCCACCTACAAAACATTCAATCTGGTTAAGATGTAGCCTGGCGCGGTGGCTCACACCCATAATCCCAGCACTTTGGGAGGCCAAGGCAGGAGGATCACTTGAGCCCAGCCTGGGCAACATATTGAGATGTTGCCCATCTCTGCAAAAAATAAAAATATTAGCTGGGCGTGGTGGTGTGAGCCTGTAGTCCCAGCTACTCAGGAGGCTGAGGTTGGAGCATTCCTTGAGCCCAGGAGTTCGAGGCTGCAGTGAGCTATGATGACTCCACTGCGCTCTAGCCTGGGTGACAGAGGGAGATTCTGTCTCAAAAAAAAAAAGAAAACTCTGGTCAGGATTAAGAACATGCATACATGCATGGATGAGTTTAAGCACAGAGGCTCTGTGCGTTTCAACTCACCCCTCTACATTTTTGTTCAAACAAATTAGGCTTGTAAATACTTGGAAAATTGTAACAGCAAATAAAGGGCCTTCACCTTGTTTTTGAGATGAGAAAAACAACACAAAACAGGACTGACGACTGCAACAGTCTCCTGACCGGCCTCTCTGCTCCGCTCTGGCACTCCCAGAATCCATTTTCCACGTAGCAGTCAGAGGGAACTTTTCAAAAGGCAAATCAGATCATGTCTCTCCCTCTTCACACCTTCTACAGCAGGTTCCCATCTGACTTGAAACGAAACCCACACTCCTTACAATGGCCTCGGAGCCCGTGCGAGCTGCCCCTCCCCTGCCTCTCCTCTGCCATCTCTCGCGTCTCTCTGACCACTCATGATCAGACCACACGGGCTTCATTTCTACACCTTTACCATGCCAAGCTTGTCCCTGCCCCAGGGCCTTTGCAATTGCCAGCTCTCTGCCAGGAAGACACTTTCCCTAGAGTTTTCCATGGCTGGCTTCTTCTCATTCAAGTCTGGGTTCAGATGAAATTTCATCTTAAGCAGACCCTTCCCTCTCCCTCCTGCCTCTCTCATGACACTGTGCTATTTCCACTGGAGCACTTTTCATCGCTTTCTACATTAATCTCGCTCAGCTGATGTGTTAACTGGTTAATATTAATAGTTGTCACTCTCACTTGGGTGTCACCTCCATCAGGGCAGTGGCTGTTCAGTCTCCTCTCCTGTTCTATCTCAGGGCACTGCTTGGCACTTCATAGGTGCCTGAAAAATGTTTTCTGAAATGGATTGGCCTAAGCCAGCTCGAATGCTAAAGCCCGTGCCGCTTGGCGCACCATGGAGAGCATTCTCCGAGGCAGAGCTCTTCACATCTTCAAATGTGTTGCTACAGGCAGAGTCCACGCACGGACAGAGCCGTGACTGCAACCCAGATCATGGGTCAACCGCCTGAGCAGGGCAGCAGCGAGTTACACATTCTCATGAGGGGTACAGCATTGATTGTTCAGCTTTTTTTTGTTGTTTTTGAGACAGAGTCTCACTCCGTTACCCAGGCTAGAGTGAGTGCCGTGGCATCAGCCTAGCTCAGGGCAACCTCAAACTCCTCGTCTCTAGCAATCCTTCTGCCTCAGCTTCCCGAGGAGCTGGGACTACAGGCATGCCATGTAGCCACCATGCCCGGCTAATTTTTTCTGTATATATTTTTAGTTGTCCAGCTAATTTCTTTCTATTTTTTAGTAGAGACGAGGTCTCGCTCTTGCTCAGGCTGGTCTTGAACTCCTGAGCTCAAACGATCCACTGCCTCAGCCTCCCAGAGTGCTAGGATTACAGGCGTGAGCCACCGCACCTGGCCCGTTTAGCTTTACTGTAATATAATTCTCATACCATACAACTCACCTATTTTAAATGTACAATTCAATGGTTTTTAGCACATTCACAGAGTTGTGCAACCATCACCACTATCTAATTAAGAGCATTTTCATCACCCCAAAAAGAAACTCCTTGCTCATTAGCACTCTCTCCTCATTCCCCTCTAACCCTAGGAAGCCACTCATCTAACGCCTGTCTCTCCGGATGTGCCTGTTCTGCATACTTCATATAAACGAGGTTGTACAATAGTGGTCCTCCGTATGTGGCTTCATTCACTAAGCATAATGTCTTCAAAGTTCATCCATGCACCAGCACTTCATCCTTCTTTGTTGCCAAATAATATTCCATTTTGTGTACTCATTCATCTGTTGATGGACTTTTAGGTTATTCCTAATTTTTTGACTATTTACGAATATACATTTTCGATTTTCCGGGGTATATACACCTGGGAGTGGAATGGCTGGGTTACGTGGTAACTGTGGGCTAAAGCTTCTCAGGAGCTGCCAGGATGTTTTCCAAAGCGGTGTGTTCGCTCGAGAGCCGGTCACGCCAGCGGCAGCGCGGCGCCCAGAGTCACGCCGGAGCAGCCAGGGTGCTGGCGAGGGCTGGCGAAGGAAGTGGTCTCCCCACTGGACAAAAACCTGATTGTTGCAATGTGAATGGAGATTTGATGACGACATAACAAAGTGTTTCCCTGTTTGTGGCATGGGAGAGGATTTTAGTTGTACAGGGAGGAGGCATTAATCTTGCAGAATCCCGAAATGAGAACATAATGCCCTTTTATTGTCTGGCCCTTCCTTATGATTACTCAAGGAAGAAAGTCTCAATTTGGTGCTAATACATCTTTACACCTCTCTAAGACTTGCAAATCTCCCCTTGGAACCAAGAGAGCCAGTCTCTCCGTCGTCAGAGCCTTCTGCAGGGAGTGTTATCTGCCTAGAAGTTAGTTTTTTTTGGTATATTTTTTGATGGTTACCTTCTATTTATGGAAAATGATGTTGATTTTTCATTTCTAGCAGTAATACAGAGTTTCTTCTCTTTTTCTTTGCCTTGATTCATTACCTCTAACAGAGTTTGCTTAAAACAAATTTATTTAAAGTGGGAAAATGTCTATTAAAAAATAAGTGCTAGTCATTATCTTACATGGTCCATGGGGGAATTTAAAAACAATAAGGTTCTTAGCAGAATAATAGCTGAGTGTTTTTTGATTTCTTCACTATGTGACAATCACAGTTTTAAGACTTTTACACGGATCAACTTTGCTCAGTCTTTACTGTCCTCATCCTGCAGACAAGAAAATGAGGTCCAGAGAGGCTGGTACATTGCTCAGGGTCACACAGCGAGCGGTGAAGGTGGCGTGTGAGTGACTGAGGTTTGGAAAGTCCAGGTGTAGGAGTTACGCTAGGGAAAGCCCCCAGCTCACGGTGACTCCCTAACCACCGTTCCTCTCCTCCTCCAAGCTGCCTGGCTGGTCCTGAAGACCCGCTCTGCCAACTATTACTGAGTGAAATGGGCTCAAGACCTGACACTGGCCGGGCAAATCTAACCCTTCTTTGAAAATCTGGAATTGGTACTGAAGGAGATGTCGTCTCCGCAGCAGCACCGAAGTTGCCCAACAATGGGGAGCCTCAGCCGCCTCTGTGTTTCACAGATGCAGCCAGTCTGCAAGAAGGAGAGGCGCAAACATGTGCAGAGAGAGAAGAGTTGAGAGATGGTGTCTCCCTGGACTCCCAGTGGTCTCAACTTCCTAGACCTGGTTCTTCCTGATGTCATGTTGGACTGTACCCCCAGCCTTTAGTTCTGGGGTGCACTCCTCTATTCTTTGACAAATGTCCCCTTTCAGCCCAAGCTAGCTGGAGTGGTTTTTGCTTTATGTAATAAAAACAATTTTTGAATTTTTAAAATTTTTTATGTTTTGTAGAGATGGGGTCTGGCTATGTTGCCCAGGTTGGTCTCAAACTCCTGACCTCAAGCGATTCTCCAGCCTCAGCCTCCCAAAGTATTGGGATTACAGGCATGAGCCACCGCTCTGGCCTGGGCCAATTTTTAATATATGTAGCTCTATGTGGAAGCCAAAGGAGAAAGCAGGGAATTCAAGATCTACAAAAAGAGTTTTCAGAAAATAAAATGGGTATCCACAAGAGTAGGTCATTCATTCATTCATTCATTCATTCATTTTTTCATCCCAGCTAGTCTATACTGAGCACCTCCTGTGTGCCAGGAGCGCTTCCTGACCCTGGTGACATAGCAGTGCATGAGATGAGAAGGCTTTGACTCCCACGGAGCTTATTTTCCAGGGTGGTTGGGGAGACCCCTAAAGATCGTGATCAGCTTTGGTGATAGACAGCCACCTTAGGTTTGTGGCAAGAAAATGATTTCATTAGGCCTTCAGTTTAGGAAAATGTCTCTGCTAGAGGTGTTTACAAGAAGTGGCAGAGAGGCACCAGAGCCAGGAAAGCTGGAAAGATTCTGACCTGAGACAGAAGAGCCTTGTGATACAAGGTCTATCTCCTCGGAGGCAGCGGCAGTAGCGCTAACATTTATGGAGAGCTTATTTAATTTTATCTTAATTTTTTAATACTCTTGCTGGATCTTCATCCGTTTTTGCCTCTGTGGAGAGCTCACTGTGTGCCAGGCACTGTACCAAGCATTTTATTTTTACTATCTCAATTTAGCCTCACAAGAAAAAAATAAGTAGTAAAATAAAACAACAATAAAAAAAGAAAATAACATAAAGAAATAAAAAAAATTAGCTCACAACACCTCTGTAAGGGAGATACAATTACTATCCATATTTCAGATGAGTTCTTCAGGTAAAGAAAAAGTCAAAATGGAAGAGGCTGGGCGCCATGGCTCATGTCTGTAATCCCAACACTTTGAGAGGCCAAGGAGGGAGAATCTCTTGAGGCCAGGAGTTCGAGATCAGCCTGGGCAACATAGCAAGTCCCCATCTCTACAAAAAGTAATAAAAAACATTAGCCAGGTGTGATGGCATGTGCCTGTTGTCCCAGCTACCTGGGAGGCTAAGGTGGGAGGATCACTGAGCCCAGGAGTTTGAAGTTGCAGTGAGCTATTATGATGCCACTACACTCTAGCCTGGGCATCGGAGCAAGACCCTATCTCCTATCTCCAAAAAAGAAAAAAAAAAGTCAAAATGGAAATTGTAATCCAAGTAGAACTGAGCAATGAGCACAGAGTACTATACAATGAAGCCCATGGGATGAGGCCAAAGCAGTACTCAGAGGAAAACGTATAGCTTTAAAATGTATTTACTAGGAAATAAACAAAAGATTGGTAATAAATATTTTAACTCAAGAAACATGGAAAATAATAATGAAATAATATAAAAAAAGGCTGGTCGGAAGATAGCGAGTTATCTCACTTGATTGTTGACAGTCAGTTGCAGATTGAACTCCTTGTTCCACACTATCCCCCTTCTCACTACAGCACTTCACTAGTCTTTAAAAAAAAAAGGAATAGAAAAAAGTCTAATGTAAAAATCAATAGAAATAGAAACAAAAAAGAAGTAGGAGATTTGATGATTTTACAGATGAGGAAGTTGAAGCTCAAAGAGGTGAAATAACTTGTCTAAGGGATGACAGTTCGCTAGGGGTATCAGAGTTGGGACTTGAACCTGGACCTCTCAGATTCCAGAGCCTGAGTTCTTAACTACGGTGGCGTTGGGGTATAAAAACCTGTCAAATGCTCACCATTCTGCTTTCTTATGAGTTTGACATAAAATACACTTTATCTTGCTCTAGACAACCCCTTCAGCCAGCCCTTGCACGTGTGAAATGATGCTAAGGCAGTACTCCTAGACACTCTGCTTGGCCAGCCTGCCCTGGGGGAGTAACCAGACTACGACTTGAACTACCAACATCTCTGCACCTAAAGAGCAATCTGAGACGTCAGTTGCCTCCTGAACTGATAGGGTGATTCGTTTTGAGACTAATTGGACAGATTGGTCTGGGACTTTCTCAATTTTAGCACTAAAATTCCCATGACCTGGGAAACCCCTTAGGCCTGTGCAAACTGGGATGGTTGGTTGCCTTATCCAGTTGCCCCTAGTGCTTGGGACTTCCGGAACATTCTAATGGTAGAGGGGGCCAGTGGTGCTCAAGCATGGACTAAGAATGAACTACATCTGCAAACCTCAAGCACCTACCACAAATGTGGATACCTGGTCCCCCTTCAGACTGACTAATGAACAATTTGCTGGGATGTGGCCCAAGAATGTGTATTTTCCCCAGGGGATTTTTATGCACACTTAAGTTTGGAGACCCAAAGTTAACAAACTATTGAATTCCAGACCCAAGACAGAGATCATAATAATAGCCATCATGGTCAGCTGTGGGCAAGAAGAGCAGAGTAGAAAGAACCCAGGCTTTGGGGTTGAGCTGGCACCAGCCTTCCCATTTGTGTCTGGATAAGGAATGACCTCCGCAAGCCTCAGTGTCTTATGTATTGGCTGGAGGTAATCAAAGGATATAATATGTGTAAAGCCCCCGACATCTACCAAGTGTCTGATGCATTTTAGCTCTCCTTTCTTAGACTTTGAGAATCACCACAATAGCTGGCCAGAAAACGCTGTTGTGCACATGTAAAAACTTCTCCTAAGGGTGTTTCCCCACGATGACTTCAGTTTCAAAATCTCCCATAAAGTATGTTTTAGAAAGTAGCATCTGAAAAATAAAATAAAGAATTTGCTCTATTTCCTTCCAGATTACGTCTCTTTATGGCTTGGCTGTTAGAAAGCTCAAATACTAAAAATTTAATTGTTTTAAAGCCACTTTTGAGCAGCATGTTTGTATAGTTCTCTTTTGAATGAACATCCATTGACGTGTTCTTATAGCATATATGTTATTGATTTTTTCAGGTTTTTATTTTGAAATCACTATAGTTTCACAGGAAGTTGCAAAGATGGTTCAGAGAGGGCCCATGAACCTTTCATCCAGTTTCCCCAGCAGCTAAATCTTAGGTAAGTACCTATAGTGCAATACCAATACCAGGAAGTCGACAGTGGTCCCACGTGTGTGGAATTGTGTGTCATTTTGTCACGTGTAGATTCGTGTAACCACCACCACAACCAAGATATAAAACTGTACCATCACCACAGAGCTCTCCCCCAGATCACCCTCTTTTGTTCAGTCCCACCCCTCTCTTCCCCATCCTAACCCTTGGCAGCCACTGAACTATTCTACACATTTAAATTTTGTCATTCTGAGAATACTACGTTGGAAGCCTACAATATATGGCCTTTTGAGACTGGCTTTTTCCTACTCAACGTGATGCCCTTGAGATCCAGCCAAGTCGTTGTGTGTGTCAATAGTTCATGCCTTTTCATTGCCGAGCAGTATTCCACATATTATTATGTTACGTATTATATTATGAACGATAATATATTACTATTACGTTATTTAAATCACCCCAAATTGGAGCTGCAAAGTTCTTTGGGGGAGAGGAGGGTCTTGGTTGAGGGTAGGGGTTAAGGGGATGGGAAAAAAATCACCCCAAAGTATTCTCAGGTGGAGCTAAAAATAGGATATTTTACTAGAAAATCTCCCTGTGACTTTGTGCTGTTCGTGTACTGACTCATTTGCTGCTTGAAACAGCCCTGTGAGCTGGTGGCTATTATTTATCTCCCTTTTATAGATAAGGGAAGTGAGGCCCAGAGAGGTTCAGTCATTTGACTAAGCTCACAAAGCCAGGCAGTCTGGCCCAGGGCCCAGGTGGCCCGGTGAGACACCCTAAGTGCCTACACTGCTGTGCACCTTCAAGCTAGTCTGCCTGTCTCCAAAGCACACCCAGTGGGACCAGCTTTCCTGGTGAATCATCGAGGCCATAATTCCAAGCCAAGGCTGTTTGGTAGTTATGAGTCAGCTCATTCAAACCAAACAGTAGGAGTCCAATTCTCAGACCTAGTGTCTTGGCTAAGCATCAAGTCTGTGAATAGACTAGCAGACCCTACAGAACCAATGGTGAGTGGAAACAAGATAAAATATGTCAATCTTAAGGGCACCACCTGTGTTTTTATGTACTGATATAGCAGATTCGATTTTTTTTGAGAAAGAGAGTCTCGCTCTGTCGCCCTGGGTAGAGCGCAGTGGTGTCATCAGAGTTCACTGCAACCTCAAACTCCGGGCTCAGGCGATCCTCCTGCCTCAGCCTCCCCAGCAGCTGGGACTACAGGCACATGCCACCACAACTGGCTCATTTTTCTATTTTTAGTAAAGATGGGGTCTCTCTTGCTCAGGCTGGTCTTGAACTCCTGAGCTCAAGCTGTCCTCCTGCCTTGGCCACCCAGAATGCCAGGATTACAGGTGTGAGCCACCATGCCTGTCCAGATTCCATTTTTTATAGTTTCCTTCTTAAAAGACTTTTTTTCCCCCAATTTCAGTAACATATATTACATAAAATTAGCCATTTTAACTATTTTTAAGTGTACAGTTCAGGAGCATTAATTACATTCATGGTGCTGTGCAACCATCACCACTATTTCCAAAACTTTTTATCACCCCAAACAGAAACTCCACAGGCATCAAACAATAACTCCCCATTCTCCCTCCTTGCAGCTTCTGGTAACCGCATATCTACTTGCTGTCTCTATGAATTTGACTATTCTAGATATTCTGTATAAGTTGTGCTTTTTGTACCCAGTTTCCTTCACTCAGTGCACTATGTTCAAAGTTCATACATGTCATAGTACATGTCAGAGCTTCATGCCTGTTAGAGACTGAAAGATGCGCCGTCGCATGGATGTGCCACATCTCGTTTATCCATTCACAGAATAATGACGGATAAGCAAGATGGAAGTTGATGGAATTTGGTTTGTTTCCGTACTTTAGCTGTCATGAGCAATGCTGCTCTGAACAGGGGTGTACAAGGATCTGTTTCAGTTCCTGTTTTCAGTTTTTCAGTTTCTACCTAGGAGTGGAATTGCTGGGTTGTATGGTAATTCTATGTTTAACTTTTTGAGGAACTGCCAGAACAATTCCAAAAAGAAGGAGAAGAAGGAAGCAAAGAAAAAAAGAAAACACCCACACCAGCCCTCACGGCTGAGCTCGGCGTTGGTATGTGCACTGATCACATCCTGCTCCTTCCCTATCGGGAGGTGCATCTGCCATGCTGCTCGTTAATATTCAGAGAGAGACACGTAGAAAAATGTAGTTTGGGGTTTTCTTTTAAGCCAAGTCTTCTCTTCAGAAGTCCTGATAAAATAAAATTTCTCTAGAACCTGAAACTATTTTTAAACCCTGCTTTATACTCAAACAAAAATGAGTTCCTTTTCCGGGTGTATTTTTGTTTTAATGTTTAAGGACACACATGAATAATTGCACACAATTGCATGCTAGACTAACATTAGGCAAGCTGTGTTGTTGATACATCTCTTTCCTCTAGGGTGTGTTTACTTGAATTTTCAAATTCCTGGCCAGATCACAATTAGTAAGTCAACTTTCCTCGTGGGACCTCACCTTCTAAGCAGGTAAGGCACTAACTGTCTTAAATTTGCAACGTTTGATTTCACCACAGATGTGACTTATCTAAGATTATAACTCAGCCACCAAGGCGTAATCAATTGAGGATAAAATTCTTTAGGAAACTCAAAATATTTCAGGAATCTTAAATATTCTATTTACAGATGGGATAAAATGTGCTCTCTATCCACGGAAGCAGAGCGTGTGGTGAGCGCAACTCCCTGAAAAAGAAAAAACCCTCTACACGTTGTGCATTTTGTATGTATGCTCTTGAATCGAAAGATCTTCTATACCAGTTCTGAGAAGCAATTTGTTATTTTCCTCTAAACCCCTCGGTTGCGGCGAGCCTTTCCTCCCAGCTGAAGCAGTCTGCTGCAAGAATGTGCTTGTGTGGTATTTATTCCCTTACTGGGAGCCCAGATCGAGTTTCTTGCCAGGACCAGAGATTGCCTTTTTTTATACAAATTCTCCTTCCTTAGCAAGCTGTGATCACCCACATTTGGGGCCTGTAACATCCTATCAGTGCATTTTTAAACAAGAGGAAAGGGCTCCACCTTGTATCGTAAGTTACAGTAACATCCTTGCTAACCACAGAGGTGCAGTTCACATGAGCAGAAAGTCTATTTCAGGATTTCATGGGTAAGCTGTATGCCCGTGAACAACTGTACAGAACAGCTGTTTATAACTCCCAGAGCGGTGGCCTGTCGATCACTAGCTCTGGGGGTGGGGGTGGGGGTCCTGGTTGTGTTTGCCAATTTCCTTGGTGTAAATATGCCCACCATGTCTGATTCCAGACTTCAACGTGATCTCTGGGAAGGCAGAGATGGGAAGAGATGGGGAAAATCAGCTCTGCAGAGCCAGTACCAGGGGCTCTGATCACACTATCCTCTTAAACCCTCCTTTGACTCAAGACATAGAGCCCAAATCTCCTGAAACAGCAACACCCCATTCTTCTTTCTTGGAGAAAGTTAAAAATGAGGTTTTGCTACACCCATGATCTCTGTCTCCATCACAAACTCCCAGAGGCTCTGCTAATTCTTTCCAAGTAACAGAATTTACTTAAATTATTCCAAAGTTAATATTAAACCTCAACCACTGCTCTGATCCAGAGGATAAACAACCTGGAAACCGATTTTTTTTTGTATTAAAAGACACACACACACACACACACACAGCATCTCATTACCGACTCCCTGCTGTGGAATTAATTTTATTCAAAAATAATTGTCACATGTACTTTAGGACTTGGACTTATTTTAACAAAATGTTCTTGTCATGTTGATGTCATCCTAATGACATGTTATTGGTATTTTTGTTCTCAAAATGTGGATGTTTCCCAGGAAACTGACCAGTGGGAAGAAAGGTGGGTGGGGAACTGAAAGTATGTCAGAGACTGCAAGTTAAGGTTCTGGTTAACTCTTCTAGTTTAAGTTCTAGGGTGACTAAACTTTTCTAGGGAGGCTTTCTGATTTCTTAGGACTAACCAAAAACCCCTTCCCTGGGATTCTCTGGGCTTCCTTTGCAGGCTGAGCAAATGTCTTTGTGACATTTATGTAGCATTTGTAACACAGAACTGGTGTTTTACCTGCTTATTCTGTTAGATCAGGCTCTTTGTCAAGCGGCTGGCTTCTTTGTCTCTTTTAACACTCTCCAGCGCCCAGAAAAGCAGCTGGATTTGTTGGTGGAATGAGTGACACAACTTATTTTCAAAACTAAAATGATACTATTGGGGGCAACAACAGAGCCTTAAGTCAAGTATTGTTTCTGAGCTCAGAGCCCTGGCCCATTAAGGTGGCCTTGTGTTTAATAATTCCATGACTTAGAAATGAGAATACTGGCCAAGTGAGTTGGCTCATGCCTGTAATCCCAACACTCTGGGAGGCCAAGGCAGGAGGATCACTTGAGGTCAGGAGTTCGAGACCAGCCTGAGCAAGAGCAAGACCCCGTCTCTACTAAAAATAGAAAAACTAGCCGCATGTGGTGGCACATGCTTGTAATCCCAACTACTTGGGAGGTTGAGGCAGGAGGATTGCTTGAGCCCAGGAGTCTGAGGTTACATTGAGCTATGATGATGCCACTGCATTGTAGTGACAGAGTGAGACACTGTTTCAAAAAAAAAAAAAAAAGATATTATTGGGATTTCAAGATTCTAATGGCCTCATCTTTTTTATGTAAATTCATCCTATGCCCAGGCTGGACTCAAACTCCTGGGCTCAAGCGATCCTCCTGCCTTGGCCTCCTGAATAGCTGGAATTACAGGTATGAATCACCACACCTGGCTAGCAGCCAATTCTACTGAAAGTTGCCTGAGAGCTGGTGGTTTTTGAAAGTTGCATGAGAGCTGGTGGTTTTTGCAGATGGTTCAGGCAAATGACAAGGTGGTGTCGTGTGGGTCAAGACAGTAGGTGACCAGTACAGGAAGGGACAGAGGAATGTGGGCTTGAATGACAGCTTTGTCACTCCCTACCCAGAAAGGCACTTAATCGTTCTGAGCATTGGCTTGTTCATCTGTAAACTGGGATCACCTCTAACACCTAAGGATGTCGTGAAGATTAAACGAGTATTACATGTAGGCTGCCTGGTCCAGAGTAAGTTTCACTCAATAAATGTAGACCCTGTCCCTGCCCTGTAGACCCTCCCTCTGCCACTGATCTTCTTCTTTCAGCTGAATGTTCGTTTCTTTTTTTTAACTGTGCTGAAATAGATATAACATAAAATTTACCATGTTACGCATTTCTCAGTGGACAGTTTAGTGGCGTTAAGTACATTCACACTGTTGTGCAACCTTCCCCACCGTCCACCTCCCGAACATTTCCATCCTTCCAAACTGAAACTCTGTACCACTTACACACTGACTCCCCAGCCTCTCCCCATCCCACAGGAATCGCCTCTCTACTTTCTGACCATGAATTGGACTACTCCAGGGACCTGGCATAAGTGGAACCATAGAGTATTTGCCCTTTTGTGTGTGGCTTTTTTCACTTAGCATAACGTCTTCAAGGTCCGTCCATGTTGTAGCAGGTACCAGAATTCCATTCATCTGCAAGGCTGAATAATATTCCCTTGCACCAATGCACATACCACGTTTTGTTTACGCATTCGGCCATTTGGGTTGTTTCCACCTTTTGCCTATTGTGAATAACGCTGCCAAATATCTGCTTGAGCCACCTCCTTTTTCAGAAGTGTGTTTGAGAGCTCCAGACTCCGTTCTTTGCTATGGCATCAGTGGTATAGGTTCTAGAACAACCTCAAACCTCCCTCTCCTAGGGGTCTTCCCCACCTGCTCTATCTAAAATAGCCACCCCCTGTCACTCTCTAGCCCTCGACTGAGCTTCATTTTTCTCATTAGCTATCAGCATCTTAAACTTTATTTATTTATTTATTTATTTATTTATTTATTTATTTATTTTTTTGAGACAGAGTCTCACTCTGTTGCCCGGGCTAGAGTGAGTGCCGTGGCGTCAGCTTAGCTCACAGCAACCTCAAACTCCTGGGCTCAAGCAATCCTTCTGCCTCAGCCTCCCGAGTAGCTGG
>CAUYRT010046960.1:0-21124 GCA_963574885.1 Lepilemur ruficaudatus
TTCATATGATTTGTTAAGAAAAGTGAAGATAAAAAGATTCTGGCTGGGCGTGGTGGCTGACGCCTGTAATCCTAGCACTCTGGGAGGCCGAGGCGGGCGGATTGCTCAAGGTCAGGAGGTCGAAACCAGCCTGAGCAAGAGCGAGACCTCGTCTCTACTATAAATAGAAAGAAATTAATTAGCCAACTAAAAATATATAGAAAAAAAAATTAGCGGGGCATGGTGGCGCATGCCTGTAGTCCCAGCTATTCGGGAGGCTGAGGCAGGAGGATTGCTTGAGCCAGGAGTTTGAGGTTGCTGTGAGCTAAGCTGATGCCATGGCACTCTAGCCAGGGCAACAAAGTGAGACTCTGTCTCAAAAAAAAAAAAAAAAAAAGTTTCTTAGGAATAGACATGAAGAATAGGGCCCAAAGAAAGTGATATGGGAATCATTTCTATTGTACCCTCAGTATTTTAAATACACTTTTTTTTTTTCAGAAGCTATAGATGAAGATAATTTTTGTGTAGGCATAATTTATCCTTCTATAAACTAAGTGGTTTAAGGTGTTCAGTTGATAAGAATTGCCTTCTAACAAATTAGTGTATAAATTAGATTCAATTATCAAAACTGATATACATTTATTATTTTATGGCATATTTTAAAGAGCGAATTCGTTCCACCTATAGAGGAAAGAACATTTGAGTTTAGGGAGGTATTTAGTAAAGGATGGAGCTCTTGCTTAGAAATCAGCAAACTTGGATGCTGCTCCCATCTTCAGCCAAACTCTTTTTTTCATGCTTACTAGTCTACTGATTCAAGGAGCTCAAACCAACCAGCTTAAAGTTTAGTGGAGCTCTTACTGTGACCGCATCCATCTTCCCCTAAAGGAAGCATCCTCTTTCTATGAACCAGAACCTTTAGAGAGACAGAGCCTAATGAGCTAAGTTTCTTGAGACTTTACCATTTTACCTTTGTGTGTTAAGTGCTTGCAATATAATAGACACTCATGTATTTTTTTGAAGAATGAAGAAACAGTGCCTAGCTCATCAGATGCATTTATTTCCTGGCTAACTTGCTTTCCCACTCTTCTGAGGAAAGAAGAGTTACTTTCAATTCAGGTCCTTTGAATTTTAGCAAGGTTCTGTGACCAGCTACCTAACTTGTCTGTGGCTATGCACCCCTTACATATATCTCATCTGCTTGATTATTGCCATATGGTGGTTACTGCAGAAACTTACGCTGGAACTTCTGTCCTTGTCTACTGCTCAGATTTACCCAAATACCCAATTGCCTTTATTATCTATCGAGGTTCTGAGCAGAGACATTTTCACAAGGTGGTCATTCTCATCACTTGTTGAGACCTGATGCTAATAGGAACTCTATAAACAAAGGTGAGAAACATGCAGACTTGCTTAGGGATTGTCAAAGAATTTAGTTCAATTTAGGGGGATGTCTCAGGGAGTTATTGAGCACTTACTCTCTGCCAGGCATTAGGCATCAGGCTACATCTTCTCTTTTGAGAGATCACATTCTCTACTGTCCCTTCCAGTTCAGTACTCTAAGTTCTGTATTTCCAGACTTGATTCAGCTTCTGAGATACAGCCTGTTTAGACAATTTCGCCCAAAGGACGTCATATCCATCAAGACTGATCAGTCATATTCATCGAGACTGGCCATTATTTCTTGGTAAATTTTGTTGCTCTCTCCCTTTAAAGTTTTATTAAATTAGTGTCAGTCAGGGTCCCTCACAGCGGAACTTCTCAGGAAAGATGGAGGTTGCCACTGGCGTTTGGTCGTATATTGTCAATCTCCAGTAGGGATTAGCTGAGTGGAAATGACACTTTAAAGTGGGTAAGGGAGAGGAAACATCAGTGTGTAGTTTGCCTCCAAAGATTCCCTAATGTTGTTGTCAGATTTGGCCGTGCATTTAACTGTTATGAATGTGCTCAACTATATTAGACAGGTAGGAAAAAAAAAGCCATTATTAAAGAAGTGATAAAACGCCAAATACTGGGGCCAAGATGGATACTCTTTAGATGAAAACTTTTTTTTCCTTTCTTTCTAGAAGAGACAAACAGAGAATTGCTTTTTTGACCCAAGACATGCCCACGGGTCATTCTCAGACACTTAAATTATAATATAAATATAACTTTATTTAAGTATGGAAAATTATCACAAATCAGACATCTCATGGTCAACTATATTAAGAATTCATGCCTTACTCATTGCCTCTGACTCACAAGTCTTAACTAAATATAACATCTAGCTTTTACATTTTTCACTTTTGAAGTAGCCGCCTCCTTTTAAACTTTGACCCCTGGATATTTTTGCCTTCTTACTGGGCTTAAAGTACAGCTCTTTAAGTTCGTGTTGAAATCACTCTTACCAATTAATTCTGTACTACTTCTTTCCCTTCCATGCTTGCCACACATCCGCTGTGGAACTAAAATCCAATATCCATAGTAACATTAGAAACAAATATGGTAAAGTTTTATCCCCTTCTTGAACTCTATCACGATCAATCTTAGCCACAATAGTTTATCACAAAGGTGCTATTTTGCTGTCCTCACTTTTCTTTCTATTATAGTAGGTGGTGTCATATAAGCAGTGAAAACAGATTCTTGGATTCAGACAGATCTCAACTGGAGTTTTGCCTCTCACACTTAGTGTCTGGGAGTCTTGGGACAATTCACTTAGCCACCAGAGCCTCATCTCCCTCATTGATAATACAGAAATAATTATGTCTATCTTCAGGGCACACTGTGGACGTTCGATGAGATTATGCTTGTGAAAAGACTAAGAAACTATATGTTCTTAATAGGTGCTGGTTTGCTTTCTTTTCCCACTCATACCTTCCTTTCCTCAGTGAACAAACTGATTATGAAGATCCTACAATTTGGTTCAATATATGGCTGTTGGAAGGGGGCAGTGCTGTAATATGGTTACTTTTCCAAAGTAAAGAATATTGGCTTATTTACTGAAGACTTTTTTTCCTGGGTGACTTACGTACTGTTTCTTTTTACTTCTAAACAAGATACTTCGTTTTCTCTGGATTAGATTATTGGCAGGAAGAGCTTTGACCTAGCTCTGGAGGCAGGCTGTAATATTAGGGGAGTTGCAGACTTTTTCACTCTTTCCACTAAAACTATGAACAAGAACCAGAAAACTGATACACTCTGTAAAGATGTTTTTTTTTTTTTTAGCTGATTCTTTTCCTGGGAAACTTCTTATTTATGTATGTTGTTTAATTTGGGTCCATTCCCCAAGTTGATAATTTTTTTTTCAGAAAACTATCTTTAAAGCTTAATATAGATTTTTCTATTTTACCAATCCTGCACTATTGTCTGCCAAATTAGAAAGTTTTCAATCTGGTTCAGTGACTTTTGCTGAAAATTGTGCAAATTTCAGCAATAGCCTCTGACATTTTGCCCAGAATGTGTAAAATTATTATTAATTATTTATAGAGACTTGGAGTTAGAGTTCTTTAGAAACAGTGCTTCATAAAGAACATACAGAATAAAAATTATAACCACAAAGAAGGCACAAAAAATTGTGAATCCTAGTGTAAAACATTATTATTATTTAAGGGTATTATAAATGGATAATTATAGTACTGGCATGTATGTACCAAAATAGTGCAATGCACGTGGCTAACTTTTTGAATCTGAGAGTAATAGGTTAGTTTATAACTACAAAAATAGTTAAGGACTTGTAAATTTGTGTTAAGTAACAATTACTTCTTATACTGAATAAACTGATTTTTAAATATAAAAGTTAAAATTCAGAGGGATTTTTCTTGAAAATCAATCTGGAACTTCGCAAAAATGCTTGATGTTGGGCGTGAGGGATGTTGATAAAGTTTACTAAAGGCTGTACCCTATTAGGGCATTTACTCACTTAGTAAATACTTGTTAAATGCTTACTATGTATAAGTTACTTGGCTAGGCATTGTGAATAAAAAGATGACCAAGATTTTGTCCCTGTTTTCAAGAAGCTTGTAGATTGAGGGGGAGATATAAATGCTAATAAAGAGTTCAGTAATTTATGGTAGGTACTCAGATAGAAATAGAAAATGTCAAAAAATGTAAAAAGATAGAGAAATTCACTTTGGCTGAACCTCAGTAAGTTCATGTTTGTATGAAAAATAATAATTAAGGTAAACTAATGCCAGTTATTAAATGCTGTGACAATTCAAGAACATGGGTAAAGTGACATTATAGCTTGGGATAACTCCTAACACATAAGACGGTATTTTAAAAATTCAGAAAATTTTAGGGATAACAATATGCAAATGAAATTTCAGGCTCCAAATATTTGTCTGCTTCAAGTTGATGGGAGGCTGAAGTTCTTAATTAGAGCATACATAAATTCCCTGGAATGGTAGGTGACAAAGTATGTGTATAACTGAAGAGGACTTCTGTGGGTAATGGGTCCACAGCTTAAATCAAAGTCCTAAAAGTGTTTATAATCTATAAAAGGTTAAGAATTCTGAAGCTACAGAATTTGGCCACCCCCTCAAAGTTTCACTATTGGAACTTAAGTATTAATTTTAACAATTAATTTTAAGTTTTAAGAACAAATGCTCTGGAGTGTGGAGTATATGGAGTTGTAGTAATTGATAAATCTTTTAATAGGTCAAGGTTTCTGCTATTCCTGAGCCGTTTTTCTCTAAATCCCCAAAGATAACAGAATTAGGCCATTTTTATTTTATTTTATTTTTTTACTTTTATACTTTTGTTTAAGAATAATAAGACAGAAATCTATAACTTGATTTACTGTCCAGCAAGTGTGGGACTAACAACCATTTTCCTTCTACTGATACTTAAGAAAAAATAATTTTTCTATATTTCTTACTTTGAGAATAGTCTCATTATATTATAGTAATAAATTAATTCTAATATTGCATTGACCTGTTATTGAAAGTTATATGTTTACCATTTTCTTCTCTGTTACTTTTTATAATTGAACATAGGCCATTTAATTTTTTTTACTATAATAGCATATTCTGTTTTATATTTTTACCAAACCTTTGGGTAAAGTTATGGTAGAGAATTTTTATGATTTTGTTAATGTTCATCCTTACAATTAAGTTAAAGCTAACCATAGGACATCAGGCAATTAGAGGATAAAGTTCTTAATGTATTGAGAAACATTATTGAAACCATGGTCCATTTGGATTTGTAAAACACTACAAACCTCAGGCTTAAATAGTTTCCCATTAATTTGGTTCATCATTTTAAAATGCCCATAATATTAGTTAAGTATCATATATATTCCCAGAGATAGTAAAGAGTAGGCCAAAAAGTCATCTTTTACATGTTTTAGTTTATATATTGACCAAAAGCCATAGGATACTTGAAGCTGTATATAGCTCTTGTTTTATGGGAAATATGTAATTCATAAATCAGGCATTTTTAGACACTAAGCCACATCTGGCCTCCACTCCTGACTGGCTAAGTGTCCTAGGTCAATTCAATTGCACTTGTTTGAGTTGAGTATAATTTAGATTTCAAATTTTAGATTTTTCAATAGAATTAAAATTAAAGGTCATTAAAGACTGGGATGAACTTGGCTATTGTAAGAATTATGGGATTTCATAGCTTCATATTATTAACGGACTTCAAGAATATTGAGGTCAGAACATTGACATTATTATAATTTAGTGTAAGTTAGTATTTACCAGAAATATTTATCCCATAATGTTTTTGTTATTAAGTATTATAGTAAATATAAAAAACCTTACTATGTTAGCTATATCCAAAATACATGTGTGAAATAGGCAACCAGTTTTAGATTTTGCTTTATTAACTCAATATCATTTTATACTATTATTGATTAAACTAGTGATTATGACTGAAAACTGATCCGTGAAAGTGACTCAATAAAAAAAATTCACTGTAATCAATATTTCTGACAAATTTTGATTTGACTCTGCTGCTGCCTTTTGTACTTTCCCAATTTGTTATTGGATTTATAAAAAATCTACTCTGAGCTTTTCCAAGCATATATAACTTACTAAGAGAGGCTTACCATAAAAAAGTGTTTCATTCCAGAAGTAATTTTCTCAGCTTTCTTGCTTTCTTCTTTTTTTTCCCCTTTAATTCAAAATATTAATGGGGTAAAAATGTTTCTGGTTACATGGGCCACTTTTGTATTGCTTTAGTCATGGTTGTAAGTATAACCATCATCCAAATAGAGTTCATTGTACCCATTAGGTAGGTTGTCACTCCTCTCTTTCAATTTCTCCCTTCTGCTTGATTTCCACTGAGTTTTACTTCTCTTTGTACATACACGTGCTCATCAGTTAGTTCTAATTTAATAGCAAGTACATGTGGTGTTTGTTTTTCCATTCTTTTGATACTTTAGTTAGGATAATGGTCTCCAGTTCCATTCAAATTGTTGCAAAAGGCATTAATTCATCCTTTTTATGGCTGAGTTGTACTACATGCTATATATATATATATACACACACACACATATATATACATACATATATATGTGTATATATATATACACATATATATACATACATATATATGTGTGTATATATATATATATATATATATATATATATATATACACACCACATTTTGTTAATCCACTCATGAATTGATGGGCATTTGGGTTGATTCCACATCTTTACAAATGTGAATTGTGTGACAGTAAACATTTGAGGGCAGGTGTCCTTTTGATAAAATGACTTTTTTACTTTTGGGTAGACACCCAGTAGTGGGATTGATGGATCAAATGGTAGGTCTACTTTTAGTTCTTTGAGGAATCTACATAGTGTTTTCCATAGAGGTTGTACTAGTTTGCAATCCTACCAACAGTATATAGATGTTCCTTTCTCTCTGTATCCATGCCAACATCTATTGTTTTGGGACTTTTTAATAAAAGCCATTATAACAGGGGTAAGGTGATATCTCATTGTGGTTTTAATTTGCATTTCCCTGATGATTAGTGACCTTTTTCATCTGTTTCTTGGACATTTGTCTGTCTCTTTTGAAAAGCTTCTGTTCATGTTTTTGGCCCACTTTCTAATGGGGTTGATTTTTTTTTTCTTCCTGATTTGTTTGAGTTTCTTCTAGATTCTGTTCACATTTATGATAGAATTGATATGTGGGATGCTGTTCTGTTCATCCTGTTGGGTAGCATTTATTGCTTTGTTTTATCTCTTATTCTGATTTTTTTTTTTAATATGAACTCTGAACTTCAGCTTTTGCGTGATTTTGCACTGGTGGGTGTCTATTGTCCTGATCCATGTGTAATGCATTTCTGAGTATTTCCTGTAGGGCAGGTCTGGTCTTGACAATTTCCTCAGTGCTTGCTTGTCTAGAGAAGTCTTTAGTTCTCCTTCATATATGAAACTTAGTTTTTCAGGATACAAATTTCTAGGCTGGCAGTTGTTCTGCTAAAGAAGACTGAAGATGGGGCCCCAGTCCCTTCTGGCTTGTAAGGTCTCCGTTGAGAAGACTGCAGTTAGATGATGGGTTTTCCTCTATAAGTTCCTTGATGTTTTTGCCTCACGGCTCACAGGAGTTCCTCCTTTGTGTTGACTTTGGCCAGTCTGATGACTGTGTCTTGGTGATGTTTCTTTGTGATGAATCTCCCAGATGTTCATTGAGCTGCTTGTACCTGGATGTCTAAACCTCAAGCCAGACCAGAGAAATTTTCCTCAGTTATCCCCTCAAATAGATTTTCCAGACCTCATTAATTTTCTTCTTCACTTTCGTAGATGTCTATGATTCTTATATTTGTCCATGTTACATTATCCCATATTTCTTGCAGGCTTTGTTCTTTCCTCTTGATTCTTTGTTCTTTGTTTTTGATTGACTGGGTTAATTCTAAAGAGTTGTCTTCAAGCTCTGAAATTCTTTCTTCTTCTTGGTCTAGTCTATTCTTAAAGCTTTCCACTGTGTTTTGTATTTCCTTAAATTAATTTTTCATTTTTGGAAGTTCTATTTTTTTAAAATATATCCATCTCTTTAGTAAATTTTTCATTCATTTCCTAAATTATTTTTCTGGTTTCTTTGAGTTGTTTTCCATCTTCTCTTGGATTTTATTGAGTTTTCTTACAATTCATATTTGGAGTTCTTTATATGTAATTTCAATATTTTAATTTTGTTTGGTATTCATTGCTAGAGAGCTGGTGTGCCCTTTTGGGAGTATTCTTTTGCTCTGATTTTTCATGCTTCTGGTGTTTTTGCACTGATTCCTTCTCATCTCGAGCAAATATCACTTCTTATTTTTGGATTTTCTTTTGTTTAGCTTTCAGTGATACTTCGGAGAGATTACTTTCTACATGTTTGTGCCACATATACTCAACTTAGACACATAATTGAAATAGAAGGTGTTGCACTTCTAAATTTTAAATGATATACACAAAGATATTCTTTTGTTTCACAACATAATTTAAATTTATCTTTTAATTTCATGGTGGGTTTGATTTCTGTAGTCTGATGTGGCAATGCACAAAAGAAACACAGATAAAATAGTTCACTATTAAAAAGCAGACTATTTTGTTCTATGATACAGATTTAATTTTCTTAGGCCAAAGTTTACTTTTAGTGTTGCTTAGGCACACTCAGCTCAACCAGGAACTTCTGTAATATGGAAAGGAGTTAATAACACAATTTCTCTTCTATGTTTAACTATAATACCACTGTTGAAAAAATGAAAATACTTCATGGGATATGCTTTTAATACTCACATTCTACCTTGAAACTTTTTGTCAACCACAAATAAATAAAAAATATATGCACCAAAAATTATCATAACTTAGACAAGAGCTTTCATTCAGATATTAGCTGTTAATTATGAATGAAAAATACAGATTTGTTGAAATTGAGGTGTAATGGTTAGAAATCTACTCCAAATGCTTTTCTTGACTTAGAAATCATCAATGCCCAAGACAAAACACTTGTGATCTTAATATCTGGTATTTCAAATAATAACAATGTAAATAAAAACAATGATGTAATATTAACTAAACCAATTACAATAACAGAATGTTTCTTGAAGTCATTGCCCCAGTATACAATCACAAAACATCTAAAAAATGAGCAAATTTGTGCTAAACAAACACTAAATTTAATATAATTAATAAGATTTGTGTTATTCTGCATCACTGACCCAGAACTTATTTGTAGTATATAGAAATACTAAAGACCAAATGTCTTCAAGCATCAAAACCCTCACTCTTCATTTAAGATTCCACACTGTCTAACCTTAGATACTGTCCATGAGAACTGCATAAAGCACAAAATATTGCACAAATGAATGTGAAAAGCATATATCTCTTTTTAATTTATATTTGCAATCAAAATGGATATCTGAGCATTTTTCTTTTTCTATGTACACACTGGTAATATTCAATTATATTAAACATTAACGCATTTAAGAGGTAAAAGATTCTATAGTCATAATAAATATATTTGTAAGGAAGTCAAATTTACACATATAAGGTAGAAGCTCTGCTAGATATTAAGACTATATAACATATATTTATATAAATTGTATTTTATATCTCCAAAATATCAAAAAATGCTCTCAGTAAATATTTCTGAAATGTGTTGGAGATCTTTTATTAACCATCTATGCAAAATTTACTTATATATTATACAGTTATTTTCTGTTGTCTGATGGGAAAATTTTTATTTAATAAAATTAAAAAAAAATAATTCTTAAGCTCACTCTTCAGTATTTTTTGCTTAAATTATTTCTTTGAAATAGAGAAACACATTATGTAATGAGAATAAACTAAGCTTTATTATTTCTGTTGAATCTTGAAATTTCAGTCCCAGGGTTGTTGGAAGAAAGGTTTATTTCTGTTTCAATATAAACTGGTAAAAGAGAAATATAAAAACACTTAAATGAGTCTTCTCAAGTTTCCAAACATATAATTGAATTTTCTTGCAATATCAAGTAAGAAAGGTAGAAAAGAAATTTCAACACTGTTATAAACTCTTGAAAAATGTGGTTAATAATGAAAGTGCTAACCTACTTTTAAACTATGCAATAAAAGCTTACATGGAAACATAGCTAAAGTAGAAATTGAGGGAAAACTTTTTGTTTTATTTTCTAGAATGCCAAGTACTTGTAATGTATTGCTCATATAAGAAAAATACTTTCTTTAGAGCAGTATTATTTAGTTTTGGCTATTAAGCTTTATTTTAGGACTGAGACTTTCAACTCCAGTTTGCTTAGTGGACATTCTAAGGGGACTCCTTTTTAAGAATTAAAGACATAAATAAATGGCTATAGCAAGACCTTATACTGTGAAATTATGTCTGAAAAGACATCTTTCTTAGTGACAACATGATCTGAAAGTTTTACTGGGAAGATAAAAGATATATAATTTGTATCCTCTGAAAGAAAAATAAAACTGGATAACAATCACAAGTAAAAATTTAAAATTGTGTTTGATTTTTGCACCCACAGTTTTGGCTTCTTGAAAGTAATTATTTGAGATAATAGATTTGATGATTTTCAGAAGAAAAAAATTTAATTTATTCAGTTTATATTTTGATCCTATATTTGTACACATAAACTGGTTGAACCAATTTCAAGTTAAATCCAGTTTTGATATGATCAATGGGGGTTTGGAAATATTTTTCCTATGATTGGCCTCGGTCTATAAATAAAAAAATGTGGATTGTTATTTTTTATCAGAAGACCATGCTTCTGAATTAGGCCATATAGATATGTGAACTTAGATAAATACTTTAGTTTGGTTTAATAGAAGAGTGATTTAGTTTTTCTTAATACAGGTTTAATAATAGGATTTTAAAACAGAATCCTTGCCAATTAGATTCTAGGAGAGCTGTTTTCTATTTGTAATCTTTGGAGTTTATGAATTTATTGTTTAGTATCAATTTATAGGGCTTGGTATATATGCTGTCTATTTTGAAATAAAACAAAGTAATAAAATAATTTAAAGTTCTTTATTACTTTCAAACATTTATTATCTCACAATTAGGCATAAGATTACCAGTTTTCTTGCTTAACTTTTTTAGCTCTTCCGATGTGTTTGGGCCAAGTGGAATTTCACTGAAAAACCAACTGTCAAAAGTCAGATTAATTGGAGAAGAGACATACAAATTTATTTAACATGTACACATAGGAGCCTTCAGAATGAAGACCGAAAGATATGGGGAAATTGTTATTTTCATGCTTAGGTTCAACAAAGTATGGAAAGCCATGTAGAAATATGAGTGGACAAAAAGGGTATGATCTAATGCTAATAGACTGAGTAGGGAAACCCAGCAAGTCCTGTCTAGATTCTTCTTATCTCTCTCAGCCATGCATTTCTTCCTTCTGGGAGTAGGGCAGGACCCTCTCTGGAATGAGGGTCTTATGATCTACAGTCAAACAAGGTAGGTAAAATAATTTCTTTATGGCCAGTTTTTACACAAAAAGGCAGAGGAAAAGTTAGAGTCATATTAGGTTTTATGGCTGGCTTTGGGGTAAATGGATTCTGGTTTCTATGACCAGGCTTGGGGAAGAGGGATTCTAGTTTCTGTGGCTAGCCTCAGAGAATGGGACTGAGAGACAGGAGGACAGAAGAAGGTCAGAGAAAAGCTTTTGCTTCTGAGTTCCTCATGTTAGGATACTGTATTCTGAGCCCCAACAGAAGTAAGGGATATTTTAACTCCTTTTCTGGGATTTTCAGCTGTGTTCCCAGGCTTCTACCCTTCTGCTTACCCCTCTTCCTGGCCACCCTATCCTCTCCAAGCCTGCTCTAGAAGAGGAGTGGCTACTCTGATTGGTTAGAAGATGGGTATTAATTGGCCCCATTTTACTAGTGGGTGTGATAACTGTGCCTTAAATTTCAGGCCCAACTTCAGACTCATGAGGGAATGCTCATTTCCCTTCTGACTTTTCTGGTTGAGTAGTTCTGACCATCTTTGTTTTAGGACACAGAATCCTTGAGCCTAAGCCACATTCTCTAGGCCAGTTTTTAGTTAAGCACCTTAGGATGGGCAGGAAGCATGCTAGGGATGTCTTTGCATGTATTCAGCTACTAATAAATCAAAAAATTGTTTCCCATTAGACAATCTACTCTCACATTTTCAGTGCCTTAGATGGTAAATGGTAAGATTTGGGTACCAAAAGCCCACCAGAAACACTTAAGATGACTAATAAATTTAAGTGTTACTGTGCAACAGGCTCTTTGAGCCAAGGCACATTTTTGAAGTATACAGTGTTAGAAAAGGAGAAAGAACCCTCTGTATTCTTTTTATTCCTGATTTGTTCAAATACCTTACACTTACGTAAGCCATACAAATTAGGAATTAGCTAATCTCTTTTTTAATAGGACTGACACTGCTTAGAATATATTGCCACTTAAAACATGTTTAATATCAAATAATAGTAGGCAATTATTCAGGGCAAAAATTTTTATTTTAAATTGGGTACAGCTATAAAGTCAGTAAATTCAAAGATTGTTTTATTCCATTAGTATTTAAAAAATAAGTTGAAAATTTTTGAATAGAAATAAATACTACCATGATTTTAAGACATAGTTTTTACTACATATAAATATATAATCATAAAACATGGCTTACACAGACATACACATATTTATTAAAATAATTTTTTCTTGGCATATAATTCTTGAAGAAATTTGATTCATAGCTCAGATGCAAAAAAATGATATGATACGTGATTTCCTCAACCTATGGTTAAACTTTTAGGAGACACCTAAGTTAAGCTTGCTTATTTTATAATGGAATGAAGAATACTGAGGAGATTTTTACCTATATTTTAAGTATTTCACTCAATAACTTAAGTGTTTCACTCAAATAACTCACTCTAGTGAGTATTTATTTTGTAACAGACCCTGGGCTGGACATACAGTAGAGATGCAAATCAATCCAGTTCCTGCTTTCATGATATATTAGTGAATTAAAGGCTAAGAGTGGCAAGGATGATTCTCGAACTCATTGTTTTCTAACGTAAAATTATAGCAGAAATTAGTGGGAAGAATAATTTAGTGATGGAATCCAAAATTGAAAAAAATTCTATAAGTCAGTGAAAAGAAAAACTAAACATGGAGTTGTGTGAGAGTCATTATAGAAGTGGAATAGCTGATCACGTTTTCCTTTAGTAAGCCAGACCCTGTGTGACTTAAAGAGAAATACGTTTTTGACATATGTGAGATTCTTTAAAACTAGTGATCTCTCTCTCAAACAGTGTCTAAGAGACACTTGCATCTGCTTATTTTTCAGGATCAGACACTAATCTATGAATTTAAAGCAATTATTTCCCCAAGAATGTTTTAGAAATCAGCAGTATTCTCATCTGTAATTTTCTGCTGGGGAAGTAGGTGGTTAAGGCTATAAAACTCTATAAAGTGGTAGATGTCATGTTCTTCCTACGCATATCACAAATACCTTCAAGTTAAAAATGGTGACTTTGCAAATGGTCTAATTCCTTGTACTGTCCACAAACCTGTGGTACCTGAAGATCATGGGAGCAGAAATTTGTATTATTGCTTATTCATGCAAATAGCTTTCAAAAAAATGAAAGCCAAGATACTGGGATATAATTTTGGTGCTACTGGATAAACTTAGACAATGCATTTAATTTTTCTTTCAATCACTTTCCCTCCACTGTTAAATGAAAGATTTGGATCTATCACCTCCTAGGTCACTTCATATTTAGGCTATTGATATTATTCTATGACTATGCAAATATTAATAAATTTATTCTCTTATTTCTTCCTCTGAGAGCTATGTTGATCCAAAGCGCATTGTTTAGAGATAGGCTGTTCCCCTTTGAGCTTGATGGGGAGTTTTTTAAATCTAAGACTCTTGCTCCATTAAAAAGTGGATTCTTATATGCCTGAAAGAAGGAAAAAAAGAAATAGATGAATAAAATAAAATTAGGAAAATAATAAAGCCAGCAATAAAATTAGTAGGAATTAATATCACATAGTCATATATTATTATTAGAGATAGGCAGCAAATTTAGCTCTAATTTTCCAGCAGCCCAAAAAATAGAGAAAAATCATAATTTAAAAGATTTATTTAGTAAAAATGTATGACTTCTCCTGAGAAAATCTTTTTATTTATTTTTGCTTTTCTTAAAGGGAACAATATTCAGTATAGTAGGTAACATCCACAGTATCTCAGAATTTTATATAGCTGAGTCTTATAATATTAGGTTATTAATATGAAATCTCTGATTTCCTTAAGTATTAAGTTTGAGCATTGATATCTCTGACATTTCACTTTGACACTTCTTTTTTATTTTTATTGTGGAGGTATATACTTATTCTTTTAAACACATGGTTTGGCTTATGTTTATCTTTAAAATATTTTTAGAACAATTTTTGTGAAACCATGGATAAGTAAAAAAATTGTGTTATTTTAGAATATGAGTTCCATTGTGGAGCCAATGCTGCGCAGACAGCTCAAAATATCAATGAAGTGTTTGGGAATAATGTGGCTAAGGGACACATAGTACATGGATGGTTTGAGAAGTTCTGTTCTGGTCATTTTAATTTTGAAAATGAGTCACATGGGCAACCTGAGACCAAGGTGGATAATGATGAGCTGAAAGCTGTAGTGGAAATGAATCCATCTCAACATACACATGCATTAGCAGCAAGGTTTGCCATTGCTATTGCAACAATATTGGACCAATTGAAACAAATCAGCAAGGTAGAGAACCTGGATAGATGGGCTCCACATGAATTAAACAAGCATCAGAAAAGAAATTGTCTTGAAGCTTGCCTTTCTTTGCTGCCATGACATAAAGGCAAACAATTTCTACACTATATTGTGATGCACAGTGAAAAATGGATTTTTTCTGACAATCACAAGTGTTTGGCACAATGGTTGGATAAAGATGAAGTGCCAAAACACAGTCCAAAACTGAATTTTCATCAGAAAAGGCTAATTGTGTCTGTTTGGTCATCCAGTGCTGGTATTATTCACTACAGCTTCATGAAACCTGGTCGATCGATTACAGTGGATGTCTACCACAACCAATTGGATGAAATGTTGAGGATGCTTGCAATTAAGTGGCTGAGATTGGTCAACACAGACAGGTCAATTCTCTGCAAGACAACACTCGACTACATGTTGCTCAAACAACATTGCTCCAAGTACAGAGGTTGGACTTCGAAACTCTTTGTCATCCACTGTATTCAACAGACCTTGCTCCAACTACCACTTCTTGCAGGCTTTGGACCACTTCTTCCAAGGAAAAATATTCAATTCTCAACAAGCTGTGGAAAACGCTTTTTGTGATTTCATTGCCACTCGCTCTCCAGGCTTCTTTGCTGCTGGCATAAACTAGCTACCGTTAAGATGGCAAAACTGTGTCGATAGTTGAGGTGCCTACCTTGATTAATTGTACTGCTTCTTGTTTTGGATATAATAAACTAAACTTTTGATTTAAAATCAGACATTTCATATTTAATGACCTAATATTTTCAATAGCTTGAGAGTGAACGTCAAAGCACACATTTAGTGTGGCATTATGCCATTAAGCTAGGCAGGATTTCTAAACACTGGCTATAATGACATTTTGATCTGCATGATTGTTGTGCAGTGTTGTCCTGTGCATTTGTAGAATGTTGGGCAGCATCCCTGGCCTATACTCACTATAAGCCAGTAGCAACCCTTCCCTAATGCCAGTTATAATAACTAAACATGTGTCCAGACATTGCCAAATGTCCTGTGGGGTGACAAAAATCTCCCATAATTAGGAAACACTGAACAACAAAAATTAAATAATTGCAATTATCCAATAACAATTGTGAAAAATGTGACAGCAAAGAAATAAACTTGTCTTGGGCTTAAGAAATGCTTTTCTGAGGAAGTAAGACCCAACTGGAGACATGAAAAGTAAGGAGTGTTTACTACTTCAAGTATCAGATAAGGAACATTCCACATGGAAATATAGTATGTAGTATGTGACCTGGCCATGGAGTGGGAAGGCAGGTGTGGACTGTCATGGTAAAAGTATCAATGACTAGTATGACCAAAGCAATTTCCTTTCATTGTCCAACCAAGAAATGTTGACTGAGCAGCAGTCTCCTAGTGCTCTAGGAAGGTGGACTCTAGATGTTTCACCTAGAAGTTTGCAATGTGGTAAAGGAAACAGAAATAATAGCAGCAACAACAACAACAACAACAACAAAACTAGGTAATAATTAAAGTTAGTTTGTGAGGTGCTTCCTCTAAGTGAAATGAGATAGTGAAACAGAAAAAGGTGAATACAGCCTAGAGAGATTAGGAAGAGTTGTGATGGGAATTGGCACTTGAAGACAGGTCTTATTGTGAGAACTAGATATTGGAATAAGGGCATTTATTAGAAAGAGAATGGCATGAAAAATGGCTGGAGGTAGAAATGAATTTACAAACTTGTCAAGGACACAAGTAGTTCCAAGGTCTTTTGTTAGCGATAAAGGAAGTTTGGGGCTTCCAAAGCAAGCCCTACCTATTTCATAGACCAAAGAATATAGTCTGGTTTGCTTCATTCTCTGAGAAACAGGTTAAAACTATATAAAAGTTAGCCATGAAGGGGAAAAAAAAGAATCTCAAAATAGCTGCTTTAGTAGAAGGCTAGGGAAGGGTAGATCTCTGCAGTACTGTCTTGGTCATTTTGAGAGGGTAGTGGGCTGAATGAATCTATAAAAGGTTTTTACTCTTTTTTGGTAAGATGTTAATGCTGAGATATCCTCAAAAGTTTGAGGTCCAGAACAATTGCCTTAATTACTTCTCTCTTAGAGTTGGCTTAGAATCAAAGTGGGGTGGTATATTTGGTAATGGTTAAAATTGAGATGATTCTCTTTACTAGCCTACGCCTAATTTCAATTTTTAAAAATATAAACAATGCAGCAAAAAATTGAAATGAAAAGGTGCTGGATACCAGCCAAATGCTTTCTACTAACTTTTTATCTGATATATTAAAGTTTACTCTGCAGGTTTTAGATATGGCCAAATTGGTTTCAGCCATAACTCTCTGCTTTTAAAGTGGGAGAGTTGGGACTATCACATTTTGGGGAGAGTGGATACAAAGATTTTTGGTGTTTTAAAGAAAAGGAGGATGTTAGCCCTTTCTATATTGTCTTCTGTGGTAGAAATGATTGACAGTGATGACATCCAAACACAGGTCATTATCTCCGATGAGGAAAGTTCAATGAGCAGGTGACTCTCTCCTTTCAGTAATTACCTTAACTGCAAGCTGGTAGAAATTTTAATAGTGATTTCTCACAGAGATTTCGTAATTACTACATAGTCCATCTATTGCAAGTATGTGGAATGTATCTTTCAAATGCACACAGGTTTTTATGTGACTTGGGAATAATTGTTAACAGCCAAATTATTTCCATCTCTTTATTTTAACCAATGACAAGAAAAAAATCATAAAATATGTTGTGACTATTAAGGGTCTTCAGGTCTATCAAGAAGAATTTAAGATCTCTGTATAAATAGTTAAGACAGGAATAGGCAATGAAAATACTGAAAAGTAGGGAGGTGAGTTTGAAAGCAATTTGATGGGCAAGAGATAGACATTGATGTTTTCTGGCTGAAATGATGAATACAAAGTTTGAGAGAGGAACCTGGCAGAAGCTCATGAAGACAGACAGAGAGAGAGAGAGAGAATGGGGACAGGAAAATCTTCTAGTATGCACTTGAAATAATATATATATATTTTTATTTATGAGTGCCAGAATTACTGGAAACATTGGGAATAGGCATAGGAAGGGGATTGAATTACGGTATCAGTACAAATGCCTCCTTAACCTATGTTTTCTCGTCTGATTTCTTAAATTTCATTTTCATTTAAACAATGGTTTGTTAGATACTGTACTAGTCAAGGTTCTCTAGAGAGATAGAATCAGTGGGAGAGATATATAAAAGGACATTTATAGGAATTAAAGAATTGGCTGATACAATTACGGAGGCTGAGAAGTCTCATGATTTGTCATAGGCAAGTTGGAGACCCAGGAAAGCTGGCAGCATAATTCAGTACAAGTCCAAAGGCCTGAGAATCAGGGGAGCCCATGGTGCAAATCCCAGTGTGAGCATAGAAGAAGATGAGATGAGATATCCCAACACAACAGTGAGGCAGGCAAAGAAGCGTAAATTCTACCTTTCTCCACCTTTTGTTCTATTCAGAACCTCAGTGAATTGGATGATACCCAGCTGCATTGAAGAGGACAATCTACTTTACTGAGTCCACTGATTTAAATGCTAATCTCATCTGGAAATACCATCACAGACACACCCAGAAACAGTGTTTAATCTGGGCACTCCGTGGCCCACTCAAGTTTACATATAAAATTAACCATCACAGATGTAATATCTTTATGTTAAATCTTTCCTTCAAACTCACCGTATTAAGTAAAGCTAATAGTGTTAATTGGGTTCTTTTGGTTGTAAATAACAGAAACCCATTCTGGCTGGTTTAGGCAGAAAATGGAAATCTGAATAATTTATTGAATAGCCAAGCCTCAATAAGTAGGAAACCAGACCAGCTCTGGGATGCTCAAGAATGTGGTCTGTGGATCAACTCTTTAGCATACTTCCATTCCAACCACTCAGCTATCATGAATGTCCTTTTTCTATATAACCGATTCCCAATTTTAGGGAGCAAGAATCTTACTAACCCAGTGGAGTCCATGCAACTACATAATAATATAGACATACGGCTTCTGAAAGTCTAAGCCCTGTTGGGAGGAGAGGGAAATTCTCAGAATAAGGAGGCATTTTGGTCTGGGAGGATGAGGGTCATGTCCTAGAAATGGTAGAGCAGTAAACAGGAAGGAAATGCCACAGCAGCATGTACCTGCTTCAGGTATATAGTACAAGAGGATTGAAGGTAGCAGCATGGAAGAAAGAACCCAGAAATGTCAAAGAGCACATGCCAGCTATCTTTTAAGGTTTCCCCAAAGCTATCATATCATACTTCTTACATACCACACAGGGGGCTGGTAAATGTAGGCTTTATTCTAGGTGGCAGTATGCCCAGCTAAAAACTGGACATCCCTGACCAAGGAGTAAGGGTAGAATAGATACTGGCATAAACAACTAATATTTTTGCCACACTTGGGAAAGTAAATTGTTTATAAAAACACACATGTACGTATACACATACACACATATATACATACGCAGATGTTTCCAGGAACCATAAAGTCAAAAAAAAAGTCATGTCATGATTTATGATTAAATCTTTATTTACCGAAATATTTTCTGCAAATTCTAGTCTAGATTGATGCTTCATTATAAAGTGGACTAGGGTCAACTCTTCTTAGGAATACAGTGTCCCCAGAACAGAGTCATGATGCAATTAGCTCATTAGAAGTCATAGAAATGTCCTATGGTAAACTGGCTTACTTAATGTTAACCAGAGTATTTCAACTGGATCATGGAAACCAGTTTTTCATTTGTAAATTCCTATCATTCCATATTTATATTTTATGAAACATTGACCTAGCAAAACAGAACTAGAAATCAGAATAAAGAACAAATTATTAAATTCATAAATTAAAAAACATATAGTTTAAAAAAATAGATAGTAGCTATATTTTTGTATTTCATTATGCAAATGATATTTCTCTAATATGCTATTGTTGAAAATACAGAATTATAAAGCAGAAAATAACTGCTTGGTTTCATATCAAATTTTTTATTTAAAAAATAATTTGTGAAGTAACAATAATTACCAAGTAATTTCAAATCGAGCTTTTAAATATCCAACCTATACTTTACTTTAAAGCCAGTTGGAATGTTCAAATATAGTTTGATATAACTAATACAAATTACTTGAAAAATAGTTGTAACTGGGTTTTTATAGAGGCAGCTCTAAGAATTCAAGTATTTTTACTTTCATGTACCATATTTTCAGCAAATAATTTGTCTTTAGTGATCCTTCCTCATTTAAAATGTAAAAGTCTCATCGAGGAAGTTGTCCTTTAATTTTCTTTAACAAGATGGAAGGGACATTAAGCTTAACAGATCCTAAATATCCCTGTGCCTCACACCTTTGCAACTGACAAGGGAAAATGGTTTAGATGTCTGGAAATTCCAAAGACAATATTATATTATATGTATGCTCTGTAATTGCTTGTGGTAAATTAGCCTATTGATAGAGAAATATGTACCCCAGTTCCATGTGGATATTATTTCTTTGAACATCAGAAATGATTCTAAGTAAATGTCTTCAAAGCAATCTTCTGAAATAAGTTAGCTATGTCTTTAGTTTGTAAATTATACAACATGTACTATTTTCCATCAGTGACCACTAGAAATCAAAGAATTTGTATATTAGAAGAATAGCTTTCAAAGCTCACTGCTTGAAAAATCACCTAGAAATTAGTTTTATTTTATCTTCCCAGACACAAAGGTTTTAAGAGATGCGATATTATTAAAATTATGTTTCAGTTTTTTAAATCAGGTTTTCATTTTCTTTAACTTCATGTAGCAGCATAGAAATTGAAAACAGACTTTCTGAAAGCTTAAAATTACTAAATGAAATCCAATATAAATAAATCTGTGATTAAAATTCTGAGGAAATGTCATAGTTTGGGTTTAATTTTAGTAAAGACTTTTTTTTTTTGAGTCAGAGTCTCACTGTGTTGCCCGGGCTAGAGTGCTGTGGCATCAGCCTAGCTCACAGCAACCTCATACTCCTGGGCTCAAGCAATCCTTCTGCCTCAGCCTCCCGAGTAGCTGGGACTACAGGCATGAGCCACTATGCCCGGCTAATTTTATATATATATATATATATATATATATATATTTTTTTTTTTTTTTAGTTGACCAATTAATTTCTTTCTATTTTTAGTAGAGACGTGGTCTTGCTCTTGCTCAGGCTGGTCTTGAACTCCTGAGCTCTATCCGCGCACCTTGGCCTGCATTAGTGATTGGTTTACTGGCGTGAGTCACTTTGCCCAGCCAGTAAAGATTTTTTAAAAGCATCAGATTCATTTGGATATTTTGAGTAAACAATGAGTCTCTTTATCTCTAAAACCCATCAAAGAAGAAAAAAGGTCCTCACATTCCACCGGTTAAAAAAAAAAAAACATGCCAGGCTGGGCGAGGTGGCTCATACCTATAATACTAGCACTCTGGGAGGCCGAGGTGGGCATATTGCTAAAGTTAAGGATTTCTAAAAAACCCT
>CAUYRT010046963.1:0-17282 GCA_963574885.1 Lepilemur ruficaudatus
TCCCAGCTACTCAGGAGGCTGAGGCAGAAGGATTGCTTGAGTCCAGGAGTTTGAGGTTGCTGTGAGCTAGGCTGACGCCACGGCACTCACTCTAGCCTGGGCAACAGAGTGAGACTCTGTCTCAAAAAAAAAAAAAAAAAAACTGAAGTGTTATCCATCTTTCTTTCTCCTGTTTTAGTATTCCTGAATCACCTTTTCCCTTCCACTTACCTAGGGTGCAGAACAAATGAAAATTTAAGCTCAGGTATTGGCTGCTGGCTTTGAAACTGAATAATTGTATTTTCCTTCTTTTGGCCAACACCCTGAGATTCTTCAGGGAAGAATCCTGAGTTAGAAATGTCTAGAACACTTTAGCCCATCTTCTAAGAAAATAGGGCAGGAGAAGTAGATACAGCCATTCAGTCATTCATTTAACAAAAATGTACTGAGTCCCCATGTTGCGCTTGGCACAGCCCTATCCTACACAGGAGGGACACAGTGTCTCTGCTTTCAAGGTGACTTTCTGAAGTGGGGAAAATCAAGACAACCACTCTTATAAGTCCTCAGCTGGGTCTTTGTCTTGTTTGGGATTGATACTACTGTCAAGTCCTCAAACATAAGGCTGCCATTGCATGAGAATGAATAATGCAGTTCCCAAACTGTGTGCCGAGGCACCCCAGGATGCTGAGACAAATTCATAGCGGTGCTGGGGGATATTCTAAATTTTTGAGAGAAACACAGGGATGTCTGTAGGATATCACACAACTAATACTATTAGGTTGTTCAAATCTAAGTGACAGGCACTGTTTAGCATTTATTTTGGCCCTAGTTGTGCAGTTAAAAATATTACTGAGACATCAAAGGGCACCAACTCTAAGTCAAAAAAGTGTAGGAACCTTTAGGGTACCTCATCTATCAATTTTCCTGATATTTCCTTGTTTTTCTTCTCAGTGAACAAATACTGTTTGACTTATTCTTTCTTTGGGACAAAGCCTTACTCGCCTGGGTCTCCTGCAGGGACCGAGCCGAGCTGGCCGAGGGCATCCCCACAGGGACATCATTTCCAATCTCTCCCTGCCCCTACTCCCTCCCTGCAGCACCCCACTCCAGCTTCAGTGTTCCTTCACCCCAGGCCCTGGCCCTCTCTGTGGAAACAGTAAGTCAATCCTGTCAGTGCTATCAAGTGACTTGCAGAGTTTGCATCCCAGTCCTTTCCTCCTCTGCCCAGTTATCGCTACTTAGCAAAAGGTAAGGGTGAGGCAAACCCTGTGAACGACTTCCCCTCTGGGGCTGTGGTTGGTTCAGCACCCCAAGATTAATTTCCTTCTGAACCCCTAGTGGGGTGAGAAAGTCCTATCCCTTTCACTAACATAACTTTCAACTAGTTTCTTATAAACTAATATCCTGTGGCTACTATATTAAGATAGTGTTTGCCTTGACAGAGGACACTACATTAACTGATAACAAATGGTACACGTCCAGATGTGTTCTAATCACAAGGCTTCTCCCCTGGCCTTTGGTGGGAGGCGGTATGAAGTAGCTGAATAAGGATAGGATAGGAAAAGCATTTAGCTCTTGCCGCCACATTACAATGTGATAACCACGAAACAGAAGGATACAGAAGATTGCACGAAAGTGGGAGCCCTAGCTCTACCCTGGAGGCTGGATTGAGAGGATACAAGATATTTTACAGAACAGGACACACTTGAGGTGAGTCTTGAAGGGAGAGTAACAGCTACCCAGACACTTAGATGGGGAAGGAAAAGCCTTGCAGGGAGCAGCATGGGCACAGGCACGGAGGGGAGCCAGAGCACATGCGGTTCTAGGCACTGCAAAATCGTCCAATGCGCCAGGCAAAGAGGCCGGACTTGATCCAAAAACACTGCAATCAAGGGAACAGGGAATGCATCCCTGGTTTGCTCAAAGTAGGGGCGATTTTTGCTTAGATAGTTCCAGGATTTTATTTTTAGATTGTAAGTAGCCCAAATTCAGAGCAGCTACCACTGAATATGTACATAGGCTTCTTACTGCTGCTGTGCCTTTAGCCTCTGAACTTCTGACATTCCTGCTAGGAAGGCCACACGGCTACACGATGCCAATTAAAACGTGGAATCTCTTGGATTCAGCTCCCAGTTATCTACTGCCTCCAAGAAGAAAGGCAAATATGATGGTGCCATCCTCAGGCTTAAACCTTTTTGTGCATTGCCTCAGGATAAATTCCCAAGTCCTTAACTGGTAGACAGCACAAGGTTCTCCAGGGCCCAGTCCTGGTCAGCTTATTGACTTCAACTCTTGTCACTCTCCCACCTCAAGCACTCTGCTCCAGTGATGCTGAATTTCCTACAATCCCACCCACCAGCCGCCACTCGAGGCTTTTGTAAAGCTGTTCTCATCACCTTACCCACTTTCACCTAGAGACCGCCTGCTTTGCTGTTAGTTCTCAGGGAGCATCCCTGTCTGCCCTAGTGGGACCTCCGAATCCCTGTGCTTGCCCTTATTGCAGCACTTACCGCCCTGTACTGAAATGTCCTGTCTCCTGTACGTTTCCCAACTAGCTTAGGGCTTCTTTTGACACATGCCCTATTTTTTTGCTATTAGAATATTAGTTTTTAGTACAAGTCCTGCTGCATTACAAGAACACATTAAACATGTGTTCAGTTGCTTACTGAACCAGTGTTATGTGAGGGCAAGTACTGTATTCATTTTCATCTAAAGGAACTATGAATATTTGACTGGCTTTTATGAATTTAAATATTTTTAAGGTTGAGGCAGGAGAATTGCTTGAGCCCAGGAGTTTGAGGTTGCTGTGAGCTAGGCTGACGCCATGGCACTCTAGTCTGGTCAGGTTCTGGTGAATACTCTCTTCTGGATTGCAGACTGCAGAATTCTCATTGTAACCTCACATAGTAAAAGGGGCAAGGGAGCTCTTGGGGGTCCCTTTCATAAAGGTTACTAATTCCATTTATGAGGGCTCTTCCCTCATGACCTAGTCATCTACCAAAGGTTCCACCTGCAAATGCTATCACAGTGTGCAGCAGGTTTCAACATGTGAATTTGGGGGCACACAAACTGTAGTCTATACCATGGGTAGCATCTAGAAGCTGAAAAAGGCAAGGAAACAGATTCTTCCCTGGAGCTTCCAGATGGAACACATCCCTGCTGATGCCTTGATTTTAGCCCTGTGAGACCTGTGTTGGATTTCTGACGTACCAGAACTATAAGATAGTAAATTTGTTTTAAACCTCTAAGTTTGTGGTCACTTATTACAGCAGCAAAAGAAAGTTAATACAGGATACACACATGCACACTCACATGCTGTAACTCCTAAGCAGGCCCAGTAGGCAGAATTCCCATCCTTCTTATACACTTTCTTTGCGCCTTTTGGTGGTATTTTTACCCTTTCAAAGATCCCTTGAGGTTTATTTTCATCTGATCTCACCTGGATTGATAGGTAGAGAAGGAAGCAGAGGGCTTGCAGAGTGGTTTGTTCTAGGTGTCACACCCTAGGAATGCAAGAGCTCTTTCCAGGATTGGCTTGGGGTCCGATCTCTTAGAAGGCCAGATTGCACAAGAGCAGCCTGTGCCAATCATTTTTAGAATCTAGAGAAACACCAGAATTTTCTGCTGGCCAGGAAACCAAGCCTAACACTGAGACACTATTGTTAGAGACATTGTGCAATCAGCTATGGAAGTCCAGGAGGAGGGAACTGTGGTATTTACACACGGTTCTCCTGGATGAACGGGACCCCTGCAGCATACAATGTGATCTTTATAGTACTCTCAGGAATACTTAACCACTGTCATTAAGATATGTTACATGTGTACACAGCCTGTTATGTAACCGCTGTCCCATACTTTAGACTTTATTTAGTATCACCTAGATATTCAGGGAAATTTTTCTCCCTGCCTTCTACTTTATGTACACACTACCAATATCACTGACCTGGGAACCTGGGCAGTACTCAAATTAAGTCAAGTGAATACTGAATAAGTAAAGGTGTGCGAGCTCAGATGGGAGCTTTCTTTGAAAGCTAACACAGAGGTCTAAGGAGGATCATATGTGCTAGAGCTCTAACCTGACATTCCCTCTTATTCAGATTGAGGCAATTATGGCACTGATGGGATTGGAATGTTGCCCAGATCTTGAAGCAACAACATTAATTAGTGCTGCTGGGTATGCAAGTCAACTCTTTGCAAAGTCAGTTGAAAGTATAAAATGCTTTCAGTTATTATTGTTACTCTTGGGAAGTAAAGACATGCCAAGGAGATGCAGGTGACAATGCCTTGGAATTATTCAAAGTGCAAAGTAACTGTACAGACTGGTTATTAACAGGAATTTTGGCTATACAAGGTCTTCTCTGGTTCCATATGAAGTGTAGAATTATATTTTTTAGATCTACAAAGAATGATTAAAGACATCTGCACTCGAATGTTTATGGCAGCACAATTCACAATTGCAAAGATGTGGAAACAACACAAGTGCCCATAAATATCTAAGTGGATTAATAAAATATGGTATATGTATACCATGGAGTTCTCAGTCACAAAAAACAATGGTGATCTAGCACCTTTTGTATTATCCTGAATATAGCTGGAGCCCATTCTACCAAGTGAAGTATCACAAGAATGGCAAAACAAGCACCACATATACTCGCCATCAAATTGGTACTACCTGATCAACACTAAGGTGCTCACAGGGAAGAAATACTCATGGATGCTGGATGGGTGGGAGGGGGTTCGTGGGGATGGGTAAACTCACAACTAATGGGTACGGAGTGCACTGTATGGGGGATGGGCATGCTTGTAGCTCTGGCTTGGGTGAGGCAAAGGCATTATATGTAACCAAAATGTTTGTATCCCCACAATATTCTGAAATTTAAAAAACAAAAGAGTAAATGTGAAAAAAAATAAAAGCAAAAAAAAGAAAAACACTAGGAGTTTCTCAGATCAATGAAATTGCTGTGAACCTCTTGGCTTGGGGCTGGATCTTGGTATATTGTGGAAGTCTGATAAAATAATAAATAACAGTGATATATATGTGGGCTTAATTGAGATGCTAAATTCAATGGCTCAGGGAATCCTCCTAATTCAGCCTCCCGAGTAGCTGGAACTAAAGGCACACATCACCACACCCGGCTAATTTTTCTATTTTTTGCAGAGATGGGGTCTCACTGTGTTGCCCAGGCTGGCTTCAAGTGATCCTTCTGCCTTGGCCTCCCAAAGTGCTAGGATTACACTGCACCCAACCTCAAAATTGTTTTCTACATGTACACACATATATATGCTTATTTTACAAAAATAGAATCATACTATTACTTGTTTGTATTTTTTAAATATTTCATACAGACATTTCTATATATTATTGCATGGATCTACCTCATCCATTAAATGACTCTAGCCATTGTACTCTATTGTTTGCATAATAGTTTAGATTACTGATCTTCTAGTGAGACTTTTAGTTGTTTCTAGTTTTGTTTTGTTTTTGTCATCTTAAACAACATACCGAAATCCCTCTCCTTTGTATACTTACCTCATTCGTTCCTTAGAATAATTTCCTAAAATTGGAATTTCTGGCTTGCACTTTTAAAATATATTACCAAATTCCCTCTAGCAAGAAAGTGTGAATTTACTGTTCCACCAACAATGCTCATTTCCTTATACCTCCTGTCAACACTGAATATTATCAATCTTTTAAAAATTTATACTGTAGCCAGGTGCTGTGGTGTATGCCTGTATTACCAGATATTTGGGAGGATCACTTGCGTCCAGGAGTTAGAAACAAGCCTGGGCAATAGAGCGAGACCTTGTCTCAGTGTTTTAAAAAGATGTTTTAAATTTTAAAACGAGAAAAAAATTACCAAACTGAGAATCCAAAAAACTCATTGCTGTTTTATTTTGCATTTTAGTTAGATTGAATGTTTGGGATTTACAATTAAATATATTATTTCTATAATTTATAACAATTACAATAGCTGTAATAACTTGCATTAAACAGAAATAAGCATTTCTTGATGTAACTGAGAAGTAAAAAGTACCCCAATCACAAAATATCTATAAATACATAACTAGATCAAAATCAACCTCTTATCACATCTGCAGATTCCATAAGAATTAAGTTCAGTATGTCTTTCATCACATGAAATAGACATAATGAGTCACATAAAGAAAATTAGTAATTAAGATACTACTTAAGAGCTCTAGCTTTAGAACTTCATCAATATAAAAGTAGATCAATATTTTCTTAAGGTCATGATTTGGGCCCAGAGGAAAAATCACAGGAAAGCAAATGGATACCTATCTGCATATTTGGTAAATACGCTATTATTTGACCAGCTATATCTATATTATATTGTATTTACCCCTACAACAGGGATCAGCAAACATGAGGACATTATTTGCCTGGATGCTCCAGCACACTGGTAAAATCCAATTAAATTCCTTTGTCTAACCTACATGAATGTGTAATGACATTTAGAAGAGGGTACAAAACATACAAAACAATGAACACTGCCTGCAAAATGATACAGAAACACAATTGCTTTCAGTCCTGTACATTTCCAGTGAGATCCAGCTGTGTACAGCAGGAAAGAAACCAGCATGATTCTCAAAAGTGCCTGCTCTTGGTAGCCAAATTCCTCAGCATGGCACCTAAACCAGCCATGAAAGCATGAGAATTGCTTCTACGCCCCATAAATCAGAAGACTTTCCTGATTTCTAATTTGTGGGCTAGACATTTAGACTCCTAATATTTGCATTTTACTGCTTCAAAATCTGGTATGATTATATGAAATAGATTGCTTGGTGGCCAAGTTTGCCTTTCAAGGAAAATTTAAAATATAACACAATATACATAATTACTCATGCTGTGGAGGCCATGGAACTTAAAATATGGCACAGTTATATCTGAAGGGTTTTAAGGAATTCCACATCCAGAGTTTTGAGTAGTTTTGTGACCAACTCTATCGTCCTGATGTTTTGCATTGTTGTCATAAAATTGTGCAAGGTGCCAATGAGCCTTACAGCTCTATCATATATCAGACTTTGTATATGCAGACTTTACTCATACAGATAACGTGAAAGAAAAAATGTGTTTTCTTTGGAACAGGATATAAAAAACACAAAGAACTTGAAATTCTCTTGAAAGTTGTAAACATAAGCTCGACAATCACTGTGCTTGTCCAATTTGAAGGCAGAGCATAGGACTGAATGACCTCACTCATTGTTCCGTAGCTCTGGGAAACACAAAGTCCAGCACCTGAAACTCCCAGTAAATAGTGTATCCTGCCATAAATGACCATGGGCCAGATTGCAAATACCCTGAGTTTTCCTATAAGATGAAAATATAAACCTTTAACAGTTCTTCATACTCTGTGGCCTGAGTGGCCTCTGTGGCTTTCCCTTCTCTAAGGTTCACCTTAGTCATTCTGTTAGTCAAAGCTCCTTTTCCAGGCCACCTCCAGACACCCTAACCTACTGCCAGTTGGCAACACTTGGGTCAAGGGTGCACTTCTGTGGTATATTAGTGGGGAGCAATAGAGTGGGATCATGAATGAGGTCAGTATGATCAGCTATGACATAGCAGACATGTTGTGGCTTGGCCTTTCTGGGAAAAATTTGCTCAGTAGTGAGCAATGTATTACCAAGTACCCAGCTGGAGTTAATATGAACCATAGTAAGCCAAGTCGTCTTCTATAACTACTTCAAAGACAAGTGGTCTAAATTAGAACTGGGGAAAGCAGACTACATGGATTATTCTGGATTGGCTAATTGTATGGTACACAAGGAAGTGTACAGTAACTTACAGTCCTGCACAGATAGGGCAAGAACAGAGTTACGTGTACCCAGCAGAGAGCTGACAGACCTGGTGACAAAGGAAGGTTAAGAAAAATTAAGATATCAGTAAGGCAAAGCAGTTGGCTCACTAGCAAGAAGGGAGAGGAGGAAACTGAAGTTAAAGAACTAGGAAAGGTCTAGAGCAGTGGTTCTCAAAGTGTGGTTCCTGAAGAGCAGTATCAACATCAATAGGGAATTTGTTGGAAATGTAAATTCTCAGGACCTACCAAATCAGAATTCTCGGGATGGGTCCCAAGCAATCTACGTTTTAACAAGCCCAGCAGGTGATTCTGATGTGTGGTAGAGTTTGGGACAAACTAAGTAATCATTCCACCAGCCAAAGGAAAAGGGAGCAGGGGTATCTGCCTGGGGGTGGGCGTGGGAGGCCTGCTGCCTAGGAGAAAGGGCCAAAGAGGTGAGGATACGTGGGAGTTTTTACCCATTCACAACAGGGGATCTTAGCCCACCACTAAAGAAAGCCAGGCTTGGGGATGAGTAGAAAATAGCTCAGCGGTGGAAGTTTTCACAAAGCCAGCATGAATAACACAGCTCAAGAAAACAGTAGACTAGAAGGTCATATCAATGAAACAGCCAAGAGAGAAACACTAAGTGAACAAAGGACATCTTGAGGATGGAGAAAACATACATACGCAAATAAGATACAATCCAACTTTCAAATATAATGTATTGACACAAATTCTTTCACCTGGAGCAAGAACAAAGTGGTGGCACTGGGAGTTGGTTGCTGGTTTTCCAGAGGTTACAATCACAGCTATTAGGGTCCATTTAGAGGACAAAGAACATTTCTGATGGTAGAGGTAGGAAATGAGATGAACACATAAAACGTGCAGTTATTGTTTAAGCAAGGAGTCATAGTCAACGTGAATTCCCATTCTAATAAAGGTAGGACAACCCCCCCAAATGCCTATGTGACATTCTTAAATAGGCCCTATATTTTAATGATATTCCTTTGTTTAATATGGAGAAAGTAAAAATAGAAAGTGTTTTGTAATTTAGTCAGAGTTACACAAGATAATAGACTTTATTTCCACGGATTTCTGAACTCAGAAGCTTTTGTAAAAATCTCTGCTTTATAAAAAAGCCCAAAACAATGAGTTTAAATATAAATTCTAACAATATCTGTAATCAAATTTACCCCTACTATATAACATTTACCATTATACTAACCAAATTTATATAATAATTACTCTTGAAAGATAATAAATAATAGATTGTAAGATTTAATCAACTGTAAAATATAATGATTGCAACCAATTTGTTAACAGAAAAATAAAGTTACTTCTCTGAAGAGCTTGAAGCTTCATAACAATTTATAGAACTCTGTTTAAGACATAAGAAAATCTGCTGTGGATAAGGCATTGCTTTATGAATCATCCATGGTTTCTCAGAGAATAAGGCACACACAGTCACTTGCATTATAAATCACAAATCTGTAAGAAAATCTGAAGACAGCAGATAGCACATTTGCCACAGAGAAAAGCAGGTACCTTTGGGGTACTGACTTTAACACCAAAGTAACAAGAAGCTGCAAATGTGAATGTATAGCAACTAAATTTTTCTTCTTTAATAAAGGTCAATCATTTTAACAGAAGATCAACCTGAAAGAACAAAGGAAAAGGCAAAGTTCCTAAAACTACTTTATTTTGAAAAAAAAGTTTTATCTCTCAGTGTCAGGCAGATTTTTAAAAATTATTTAATTAGTACAATATTTTAGAATGGTATATAAACAGACTGATAGCAATGAAAACATAATGGCACATTCAGGAATTTACTTTTGAAATGACATTACTAGTCATTCCTTTTTTGTGTGTGAATTCAAATGCTATGGTTATGATCCAAATATCAATATTTTGTTAATGTCATTTTTTAACAAATATTTGTTAAATTGAGTTATGTTTTTCAAAACAAAGACTAACAGATGAGATTTTTGGTTAAGGATAATAAAAAATACTATTTCAGCAAAATATTACTATAGCCAACATGTTTTAATAATTATTTCCTTCCTTTTTTAAAGGCAGCATAAAAAAATTATTTCCTAAATTTATTTCTGAAATAATAACCTAAATGTAATGTTAGTTGCTGTCTTTTAAGGATATTCTAATGATAATATAATACTTGAAGCAGATTTTGCCAGTGATCATAACTCATAAAACACTTTGTAAATTAAATTTCAGTCAAGATCAACATATATGAAATAAATACACATTAGTGTTCACTATACATCTTATTCATGATATTATTCATTTTGACTATTTCACTGTTTCAGTATCTCAAGAAAATGTGGACCCAAATATGACACTAACTTTTCACAAATTAGTCACCCTAAAATTTGAGCTGTTTCTCATCAGGAAATGGACTGAATTAAAGGTGTACCTCCAGAAAATGAATTGGATGTTAATCTAACTACTACTAAAGCCAGAAACTACTAGTTAATCTAACTACTGTTAGATGTTAATCTAACTACTACTAAAGCCAGAACTACTAGTAAAGCCAGAAAAACAGAAGCAGCAATGTAACCTAAACATTTGTACCCATGTAATATGCTGAAGTAGAAAATAAAAATAAAAATCAATAAACAGAAGAAGCAATATAAATATATCATGGAATAAATGAATATCATGGAATAATATTGCACTACAGTGTTACAGAAGAGAGAATTATAACAAAAATAATTTTTTAAAAACTTGTACATGCGGTTTTTCGAACTCCTGACCTTGAGCGATCCGCCCGCCTTGGCCTCCCAGAGTGTTAGGATTACAGGCGTGAGCCACCGCACCCGGCCGACATGCCATTTTTGATATTAACTTCTTCTGTATTAATTTTTTAGACAATTCTATGTTTTACCCTTCTTACTTTGAAGGATAACAGATACTGTATAGTCTACTACTGTATAGTAGACTTAAAAAAAAAAACTTGTACATGCCTTCTGAAGAAGAGGATTCAGGAATTATAATATTAAATAATTAAACAATATAAATACCTATTTTTTTAAATTCACTTTAATGTTGGCTACCCTAAGTTAACATCATCTAAACTATTTGCTTCTCTAAGACAGCTATATGATTACTTCAGACATCAATATGAATTCCATGTTTTGAAGACATCATTTGTCTGGTCCCTGTTAAATACATAACAAATGAACAGATGTAAGGTAAAGATGATGTGATTATTACATAAAGCCAGAAAGGCAAAGGAGAAGTTTTTCCAAATGGGCATATCCATAAACCATGACGAATCCCATCTCGGATATGGTGTGAGGTCCAGGATATAAACAACATCCAAGGAAGAAAGCACCATGAGTCTTTGAGCTTGAAAAGGTGCATAGTAAATTTCAGGATCAGAACCACGATGGGTATCACAGTAGAACAGTGAAGGAAAGGTCTTCGTGGAAGCGTCAAAGCAGCCTGAAGGGGCAAAGTAGTAGCTAGTATCATTTCCTTCTTGGTGAGACAAAATTTTATAAATGCTTCTTCAGATTTTAAAATATTTTCCGGAGTCTACTAGACATGAAAGGGAAACGTTTTCTATACCCCCTCAGAATACATATATCAAAATTATGTATAAAGCAAAGAAGATAAAAGTTGAGGATATCCTCCTTTGCATTAAAAATAAAATCAAGGTCTCAGGAATATGGTAATTTTTTAAGAATTTTCCCATTATTTGCTTAGAAAAGTGAAAATATGAACATAATTTATATCCTAAATGTATGGTTTATGTAATTTGGATTTTCATAGAATTGTCTGGGGCCTCTTAGAGCATTGAAAAGAATCTTACAACCACGTAAAATATGTTTTAATTAATAAAGGTTAAAAAAGGGGAATATTTTTGTCAGAACCATTTTTTACTAGCTGTAAATACCTTCAGAATTTATTTACATTTAGAAAGATTTTATTATGTTAAATAAATATTCTAAAATTGAGTCAAATAAGCTTCAGTAAAATTTCTAAAAAACACTGCAAAAAAATATAATCACTATCTGAACAAATAAAAATTTTAGGCTTAAGCGCTAAATGATCCATGAATAAGGTTTTTTTTTCCCCCACCTACTTTATTTTTATTTTATTTTATTTTATTTTATTTTTGAGACAGAGTCTCACTCTGTTGCTTGGGCTAGAGTGCCGTGGCATCAGCCTAGCTCACAGCAACCTCAAACTCCTGGGCTCAAGCGATCATCCTGCCTCAGCCTCCAGAGTAGCTGGGACTACAGGCATGTGCCACCATGCCCGGCTAATTTTTCCTATATATTTTTAGTTGGTCAATTAATTTTTTTCTATTTTTAGTAGAGACAGGGTCTCGCTCCTGCTCGGGCTGGTCTGGAACTCCTGAGCTCAAAGGATCCTCCCGCCTTGGCATCCCAGAGTGCTAGGATTACAGGTGTGAGCCACCACGCCCAGCCTTCCCCACCTACTTTAAAGGCTAACTTGCAGTCAGATCATCCCTAACAACAACAAAAAAGGTGAAGATAGTGATGAATGTCTAAATCTAAATCTCCCCACATATCCTCCAAACACATAAAACAAGAATGACAATTAAAACTATACAAACTCCCAAACTCTCAGCATAACTAGAAGTCACAGAATGTCCTAACTTCAAATTACCTGTAAGTATTATTAATGAAATAAACACCAATCAGTGGGCTCTCTCTCTCATATTCCCACCACAAGCCAGGAAAAACAGTGTTGAAAAGAGGGGAAGCCTAAGATTGATCTAAAATTACCACTAGAAAGAGAAAGTTCAATGTAGGTGTGAAAATCCTGAAGAGGGTCCTGGTGCCCTGGTAGATCAGAGAAAAGACTACAGACTACAGAGAAAAGAATTAAAAGCATGCAAGATTCAAGGCTTTGAAAGACATTTGATTCTAGGGGAGAAGACGGTAAAAAAAAGGAAGGGAGAGGCACCATTTGGAGATTGGGTGGTGAAAGGGAAAAGAAGTAGAAGAGGAAAGGAAGGAAAAAATTTAGGTTCCTGTCCTCAAAAAAAGAGGACACACAATCTTCCCATCACATTAAAAAGACTGTACCTTTGTCACACTGTCAAATCAGACCACCCTTAAATTAGAAATCTTAAAAACTCAATCCTCAAACTAGTATTCTATACCTTCTGCCTACTGACTGAACATCAAAGAGCCGCTCTTCTCTACATTTTAAGTTGTTTTACTTCTACTTCATCAGAACATGTAACATTTCTGCATTATTACACTTTTGTCTCCTCTGTTTTTAAATTCTATATCCACAATATATTAAGCTCATCATTAGTCCTTTTGCTAACACTATCTTAACAAAGACTACTTTAGAACAAGGACTCATGTACTATCATGACATAAAGTGACAGAACAGACTAAATCTATAAAAAGCCAGTATTGGAGGAAAACGGAATAAAACACCTCAGCTCTTGAATCCTGTTCCTACAAACAAATGCAAAAAACAAAACAAAAAACTACACAAAGGATATCAAAATTTTATCCTAAGACTCCAAACTAAATTAAATATTCTCTAACAATCATATGAATAAACAATATGAAAAACATCTTAAATCAGAATTCAAAAATGAAAAAAACATAGGTTGAAATAACAGTTCATTAAACTCAGTATAGGAAAAAAGACAAAAACAATCTAATAAATGACTATCCTACAATGTTTCCAAAGGTGAATAGGTCAAGTGAAAGTTTAATGAGGCATACTGAAAACATGCAGAAAACCAATCAAAAGAATAAAAATGATATGAGGAAAAAAGCTGAAACAGGGAGAAAATGGTTGAAATGTAAGACAGGCAAAAATAGAAATAACATACGTATAAAGAAGAAAAACAAAAGAATGAAATGGCATTAGAATTTAAAGCTAGAGTCCAAGAAAATTCTGAATATAAAAAACCTGAATCTATGTATTAAAAGAGACTATATTAAAATATTGACTGGGGGGGGTATTGACTCAATGATAAACTTTAAGACAGTTTAGTAAAACTATTACCCTAAAAAATAAAGGCAAAATCTTTAAGGCCTTCAAGCAAAAAGATCAAATAACTTACCAAGGACAGAGTATTGGACTTCTCAAAAAAAAAGGCAAAGTAAGGAAACAAAGAAGCAGCATTTTCAAAATGTTCAAGGAAAGAAAATGCAAGCTGAGGATTTTATATCCAGTCAAGCCCTGCTTTAAATATCAAAGCTAGAAAAATAGCATTAAACATGCAAGAGAGCTCACAGAAAATTTTGCACCCATGCACATTCTTGAGGAATCTGCAAGAGGGTAAGTTTCATCCAACCAATAAATGAGAAAACCTGAGCAAAACAAGTGATGAGGGGCATTTGATATATTTAAGTTTAAATAAAAGACTAAAAACAAAGTTAGGAAAAGGGCGTGGATATAATCCATAAATACTGCATGTTCTGCAGAATGAGGAAAAAAGCAATTTAAAAAATTGGAGGAGAAAACAGGGGGAAAGGGAAAAGTAAAATAGACTCTATGATTGTTATTTAGTTGAAGTGGGAGTTAAAGGATACCAGTAAAAATTGACAAACCATTCACATTAATTTCTGACAGGAAAAAAAAATTGACAAACCAGATAGCAAAAGGTTAATTAAGAAAGTAGAGCTCTATGAGCACTGAAAAGAGTACAAGTACAAAAGTAACATTAGAATAAATATAACAAACCTCCCTAAATAATAATAGAAATTTTTAAAAATAAAAAAATGACAAAGAAAATATGTAGATATTGAAATACAGCAAATATAACACAATACACATGATCACAACATAAAATAATGGCAAATTTTAGACTAAACATATCAATAAATGTGAATGGCTTAACTCACTTATTAAAAGAAAAAGATCTTCAGTTTGGTTCACAAAACAAAATCCAATTATATGCTTTATATAGAAACACACCAAAAGTAAAATGATTCAAAAAAGCTGAAAATAAAGGGATGGACAAAAGCGTGCCAGGCAAATGGAAATAATAAAAAACTGGGGTTGGGATACTGTTATCAGACAATGTCGAATTTATGTCAAAAGCAATAAAAAGCCACTAAAAACCACAATTCACAGTGAAGATAAAACAGTTATGAACATCTATGTACCAAATAAAACGGCAACAACTTTTACAAAGACATAAGGAGGCACAGAAACACACTAATAATATCACCCTTGGTACAAGACAGGTCAAGCGGACAAGAATAGAAGATAGAAGGCACACAGTTGATAAAATGGATCTTTGGGAACTTTACACCTTGATAACAGAGAAATACGCATTCTTTTTCAAGTACACATGAAACATTTGAAGAAAGTGATCATATATTAATATGGACACAAAGAAAACATCAGTAAATTTCAAAAAGAACTATTACAAATAATTAATAAAATAAAAAGATAGAATGGCCCTTTGATCTGGAAATTTAAAATTCTTCTATTAAACAACTTTGTGTAAAAGGGGAAATACAAACAGAATTACTAAAAATGAATAATGAAAAACTTCAAATCAGAAACTGTGAGATATATTTAAAGTACAATAAGAGACTGTAAACTTAAATCCTTAACAGGAAAAGTAAAATAACAAAAATAGATGAATTATATTTCCAGCTAAAGAGGTTTTGAAAAAAGTAAACTAAAATAGCACAAGAAATGAAATAGTAAAGATGCTGTGTTAGAGCCCCATCATTTCCAATACTTGGCAATGACAAATAATGCTGCAGTGAATAACCTGTGCATATATATTTTTATATTGTGAAAGATACACCTTTTCTTTTATGCTTTAAGAACCAGACAGAAATAATAGTATGCAGACAGTCATCTAACGAATTAGAAGTGTTCTAGAACTTGGATTAAAAGCAAGACACATAGGACAACTCTAGATATTATGACAGTAGGATTATTTAAAGTAGATAAGCTGTAATTTTTCTGATGTGAAAAATAAATTATACTATTTAGAACAAGACACACAACATTGGCAGCACCTAATTTCTGAATAAATGAATTTCAGGTCATCAACAATTCAGTTTCTAATGAGTTTAAGATAACTTCTATAGATATCTTCTATGTCTAAATTGATTCATTTCTTTCCACCACAGAGCATTTTCATATACTATAATAAGAAAGCTTTAGTTTGTAATCCATGTGAGTAAAAGATAAATCATAGAACTGATTGCAAAGACTGACAACACTTTTAAGAGGAAGTAATAAGATTTTCAGTACTAAGGTGGGATCAAGGAGCCTATGGTAATCACTGCTTGTAAGAAAGCAATAACCTAGTGCTGAGATGATTAGCATTTATGCCCTGGATATGTTTGAGGGATACTGATTCTTTACACTTGTATTTGTGAATCAATATCTATTTATATTAATAGATGCTAAAAAAAAAAATTCTTGTTGCTTGGTTGATTTCTAAAATGTCAATGTAGATTTTTTTATTAAGAGAAAAATAATAATGAAAGAAGAAGATGGCATCATCATAGAATTGTAAAAGTAAAAATAGGTCACTGTCATAAATACTTATTCAGTTTTGATATTTATTACTGTTAATCACATACTACCTTATGATAAAAGTAAAAATAATTTTAATACTTCATTCAAAAGTAAGGATCAATACAACTGTTGGGGAAATATGATTGAGGAATTAATGAAATGTGGCTCATAAGATCATTATCTTATTGTATCACCCAATATTGCTATATTAAAGACAGAAACAGGAGTTTGCAGGCTTTTGCCCTGAAAGAATATGTGAACTCAACGGTTCACTTATCAGAGGCTGTTATCATGGGAGAGCTCTCAAATCTCTGGTAGGGGGGGCATTCCAAGAGACTCCCTGGTTATCTCTCTGTGGGCTTTACTGTGCCTTGAAAGGGACGGCAAGGTAAATATCTAGTCCACAAGATGGGAGCCAGAGACAATGAGTGTACTTTGCTCTGAGACATGCCTTTGTGTTATAAACAACCTGTTTGTAGAAATTCAGGCTTCTTTTTCACTCCTGACTGTCTGTTTACCTTTAAGTCCACAATAACTACATCAAAGAAATATAGAGTCACTATACCTCTTTTATTATACTTCTATTGATTGATGACTGCCTCTCAGAACTTAGAAGTTAGCCTCTGAAAGACTTTGTACTTGTTTGTTCACCTAGATAGGTAAAGACTTGTTGGTAGCCTTTTGAGGACTTTTTTTTTTTTTTTGAGACAAAGTCTCACTCTGTTGCCCAGGCTAGAGTGCTGTGGTGTCAGCCTAGCTCACAGCAACCTCAAACTCCTGGGTTCAAGCGATTCTCCTGCCTCAGCCTCCCGAGTAGCTGGGACTACAGGCATGCGCCACCATGCCCGGCTAATATTTTCTATATATTTTTAGTTGACCAATTAATTTGTTTCTATTATTAGTAGAGACGGGGTCTCGCTCTTGCTCAGGCTGGTTGCGAACTCCTGACCTTGAGCAATCTGTCCGCCTCGGCCTCCCAGAGTGCTAGGATTACAG
>CAUYRT010046964.1:0-23051 GCA_963574885.1 Lepilemur ruficaudatus
GGGGCCGGGGCCGGGGCCGGAGCGGGGGACCCGGGCGGGGGGCGGGCGTCCGTCTGCGCGGCGGGGCCCCGGGGACGCGGCGCGGCGCCGGCCTGCGTGGGAAGCCGGACGTGGCGCTCGGGCCGCGGCCGCGAGAACAAAGGCCGGCCGCGGGCGGCAGGCGGGGCGGTGTCGGCGGCCGGGCCCGCGCGCCGCCGGCGACTCAGCAGGTCGGGCTGCGGGGGGCGGGCGGGCGGGCGGCGCGGGGCGGGGGACAAAGCGGCGCCCGGGGCGGCGCGGGCCGGGCCGGCGGCCGGAGAATGAATGGGCCGGGCGGCCCGGCCAAGATGGCGCTGCCTCTGTGGCTCCCGCCGCCGGGCCCGTCCGCGCCGCCCCGGCCGACGTGGGCACGGGCGGAAGCGGCGCGAGGGCCGGAGTCCCGCTCCCGCCGCGACGGGCTTTGCGGAGGGCCGCGGGGCGGGGCGGGGCGGGGGCTCCTGCTGCAAATCGCCCGGGGCGCGGCGGGGCGCGGGGCGCTTTCGCAGCCGTCTGTGTTTTTCCCTGCGAGTCGACAGCGGGTTAGAACGGTGTTTCAGCGTTTGTAGTGTCCTGTGAATTACCTGCTCGGCGTGCAGGGACAGTGCCAGCTTCATCCCACTTCATCCCACTTCATCGCTGTCGTGGGATGCGTTTGCTGCAGGAAAACGCCGATGTAAGAATTTGTGTTTTGGGAGGGGAGTTAGGGGACATTGACTGTTAAGCACAGTCCTGGGCTCTGTGTGCAAATCGCGTAGCGGGGCTTACCCTGTAGTTTGGGTTTGGAAAGCATTAGTGGTTCCTTTGTATTTTCGTTTTGCTGTCCGGTGACTGCAGCCTGAAGTAATATTTGGTGATAATGCAGTTGATGATGAGATTAAGAAAATATGTAAATTATTTTTCATGATTAGCAAATACAGTATTACTTTCGTGAAAACTTCTAGTCAACTCTAAATGCCAGATAAGGTCTTTAGAGCAGGCATTGTCATTGATAAGGTTTCTGCATCAGTTGTTTTCTGATTTGAAGCTGTAGTCTTTTGGGGGAAGAAGGAACCCTTTATTTGAAAGTAAGGTATTTTCATGCTGTCGAGGTACGGTCTATACTGGATTCTTCTGGAAGCTATGTATTGCACAAAGAAAGTGAAGAGGCAGTTCCTTCTTTGCTTCCTTCCTAACACTGGGTGTGTGGCTGGGGATGGAGCTGGTGTTGCCAACATGGAGACAGGTCTGGAAGCCTCCGCGCGGCAGAACTGGGTGGTAGTTTTTGGCCTGATTTATTACAAGGCAGAACTTCCTCACATCAGACCTGTCCAGCACGGGGCTGCACCTGGAGGGTTTGGAGCTGAGCCTGTGAATCCTGGGGGGGCTTGGGAAGGGGCTGGCCTGCGAGTGACCGACTGTGATCCCACGGTTGTGTGCTTTTGGTGTCACGGTCATTTTAAGTGCTGTTAGTTTTTCTTACAGGTCGAAAGTTTGGAAAACCAAAGTGAAGTTTTGTGGTTGTGCCTGTGCTCATTCCCAGTTACCCTTGGTTGGCATTGCCCGCCACGATAACCGCCGGGTCATCTTGAGTGGCCCAGGGTCGGGATTATTCTTATGGAGGAAATTGTTCCAAAGTGAAGTTTTGACGCAGGATTGACATTTAAGTGAGCACATCTGCTGGACAAAAGCTATTCCTACATGAATTTATAACGGCTGTGTTTGTCTTATCAGACAGGACCTAAGCAGATTTTAATGATACCTTAAAAAAGGTTTTTTTGGTTGATATCCTCAGTTATTTCTGGGTTTTTTGGGGGCAGGGGTTGAAGTAAATTTTCTCAGATTTAATTCTGATCTCAAAAGAGACTCGGAAGGCTGCAGAGTAGCGGCGGGGGAGGGGGTGTGGTACAGAAGAAGGCTACAGGGTAATGTGTTTTTTTTGAAAGAGTAAAACCTTATGGAATTTTTTTCATGTCTAGTGACTTTTTATTTCAAAGCTTATATCATCTAGATTTGTGTTGACCACTTGAGAAATGGATGGCTTACTTTATGAGGAGTTAATTTATTTCTCAAAGGAGGTGGTGTACTATCCTGTAAAAGTACCAAACCTTTGTTCTGTTTTTTTGTTGTTGTTTTTTTGCTGTGCCTAAAATTTCTGTCTGTTGGTTTTATTTTTTGTCTTTTGGTCCACTGGTTTCAACGGAAAAGTTGTAGCTAAAAGTAACTTTGAGAAAGGGATAAAAATCTTCAGGATGTTTCTGGACTTACCTACCATCAGTTGACTTTGTAGCTAATACTTACTTTAATGCATAACATCGATTTCATTTTAGAAGTACAGTATTGGCATTTATTACGGTTTCATCATTGGATTGTTTTTCTCTGCTAAAAAGATCTGGCTCATGTTGGTCTCTAAATTGGATTAAAATCTTACTGTCTGTGGACTTTGGCTTTAGCATTAGTAGATTGGTAATAGATACTCTCAGTTTTTTTTTTAAATCTGGGCTTGACCATATGGCATGCCATTTCGTTCTGAAAACCCTATTTAGTGTAAGTCTCGTGAGACATGGAACAAAAATTTTTAGAAATGTTTTTAACTCTGGTTTAAATTCTGATTTCAGGTTTGCATTTGTTGAATGGTTGGAGAAATTATGAAGTAGGCAGTTCAGTTGTTTGGTGTAGTGAACATAGAATGAGGAGATAAAAGAACAAATTTAAATTGAAACCATCAGAAATGATTTATAAGACTGCAGTGTTTAACATTATTCAAAGAAAAAATAGCCCAGATACATATGGGGAGCGTGTGTTTGTATGTCGGGGGGCACAGGGCGTGGGGACTGGAGAGAGAGAAGTCACATTAACTGTTCGGGAACAGAAATGGAGCACCACTTCTTTTTAAAGCTATGAGCTTTGTTCCAGAACTCTCATTTAGGAAATATAGACAGTCCGTTTGAGTTTTCTGTGGATTAGTGGAATGCTGGAAGCTTTTTAAACCTTTTAGCCCTCTTGTGGCAGTGCCTGCCGTTGGGTGCCATGGTAGTCAGTGGAAATTACCGCTGGCCTCCAACGGTAGAAAAACTTTCCATTTTATAGAGCAATGTTCGTTTCTCTTTTCATTTTTTAAAGATTAAGCGAAAGTATTTCCTTATTTGTCTTCTTAAATTAGAATTCTGAGAAAGAGCCATTTTCTTTCTTTTCTTTTCATTTTTTTGAGACAGGGTCTTACTCTGTTGCTGGGCTAGAGTGCAGTGGCATCATCACAGCTCACAGCAACCTCAAACTCACGGGCTCAAGCGATCCTCCTGCCTCAGCTTCCTGAGTAGCTGGGACTATAGGTGCGCACCACCATGCCCAGCTAAGTTTTTCTATTTTTTTGTAGCGATGGGGGTCACACTATTGCCCAGGCCGGTCTGGAACTGCTGGCTTCAAGCAATCCTCCTGCCTTGGCCTCCCAAAGTGCTGGGATTATAGACATGAGCCACTGTGCCTGGTCCAGAGCCATTTTTAAAAGCTTACTGATTTAAAAGATCAAAATTATCTAAGGTAATTTTTAGGTTTAACTTATTTTGCTGTTGGTAAAAGATTATTATGATTTAATAATTAGTTGCTCCAAGCTTAGCATTTTATCAAAGGGAAAAAACTTTGTTTTAATTCATTAACCTGTTAGAATTGGAATACTAAGGGCATTGGTGGAATATGTTCTTGTTTGTGGGTTATTGTGTCTTCATGTGTATCTGTGTGATTGTCTCCTGACTTGGTTCTGTGACACTTATAAAATGCATTCCCTATGAGGATTATAGACACTCAACTAATTACCTGTTCAAATGTTGTAGTTAATAAAGCTTAAAAAAATTCTGGACACTTTCTAATTAGATGAGAGTGTTAAATTGTCTATAGTAGGTGTCAGAAAATTTGTCATAGGAATTTTAAAATAATTCCTAATTCTAGGGAGGGAGAGAAATTCACTTGTTTCCAAAAGGATTGGCACTGTCTGAGTTAGAACCCAGCTCTCTCACCTAACTAGCTGGTTTGGCAGTGTTAGGATTTCTGGGTGTGTTTCCTTATCTGTGAAACAAACTCCCTGGAGCCTCCTGCCTAGGGTGGTGGTGAGGATTAAGTCCATCTACGCGTGGGGAGCACTCAGAATAGTGCTTTGTGCAAGGGTCAGGCGTTTCTGTTGCCAGTGCCTTGCTTTGTAAAAATTTCTTTTCCTGTGGCAGTAGATAGTTACAAGACAGCTTACTGAGAGATTTGTTTTGTCACCTGTTTACTGCCTCACTTTCTACTAAATCTTTGCTCATATTCTTGTCTGTTCTTGAAAGACTTTCTTGTAGGATAATTTTGAACCTGTACCTCATTTTGAAAACTAGTAAGGTTTATGTTTTTATTTTGGAGAATTTCCTTCTTCTCTTTATGATGCTGGATTTTTTGTGATTTCACCAAAATTTGTTGGTGTCGCTTGATTTGCTGAATAGTGACAGTAATATTTTCATATAGTCCCCCAAATACTGTAGCTGGAAGCGTGTTCAAGAAATGCTTACTCAGCACCTTCTCTACTGGGCACTGAGGCCCTAAGTTGTAGTAGAAGGGACAAGACCTTACGGAGTTTGTACTGTAAAGGGGATGGCACATGGGCACACAGGGGAGGACAGTGGGTCCCAGGGACATCTGACCTGTTTAGAGTTTAGTGACAGTTTCTCGGAAGTTTTTTTTGTAAAGGTGAGACCTGAATTGGAGTCTTTCTGGCAGGCAGGTGAGGGTAGAGGGGAGGAGAAAGATCATGTGAGTGTTTTTCATACAGTGGCCAGATGGTCCTTCCTCGCCGTGTCCAGCACCCAGAACAGTGTCTGTGATAGGTGCTCCGTAAGCACGTGTCGAACGAAGGGCAGGGCTCGTCCAGGCACAGAGTGGACGCCAAAAGGTTGGAGCCTTGGTAAAGCACTTGGACATTTATCTTGAGGGCTCCAGGAGGCCTTTGAGGGGTTTTCAGGAGATTGACTTGATGAGGACCATCACTTGGCAGCTGAGCTCAGGGCAGGGCGGGAGGGAGGGGATGTCAGTTGGGGCATCAGCTGGGAGGCTGGTGTGGGAGCACGGGGTCTGGGCCAGGCTGGTGCAGCTGGGGGTTGAGGAGACTCGATGGCCGATGTCAGGGGAGGGGTGGAGAGAAAGATGTAAACGGGCAGTGGTGGTTTGGTGGGGGCAGTGTACGCTGGGTCTGAGGAGTGTCTGAGGCGTTCCTGTGTTGTGTATTAAGGGTATGGCAGTCCTTGTGCTTTCTCCTCCCGCTCTGTGGGAAACTCTCCTCCTAGATGTGTTAGCCGGCTCCCAGATCTGTTCACGGATCCCTTCCTCATCAGTCGCCACTGTCCCACCCTGCTCTGCCTTCAGAGCCTGATGTGATCTTGCCGCTTGCTCCAGGCTCCATGGAGACAGGCACTTCAGTTCACTGCGGTGTCACCAGCTCTAAAACGGCACAAAACAAGCATTTGTTGAGGTATGACTTCTGTACGTGTGTGTAGCGCTGGAGCAGAGGTCTGGATGCAGGCAGGCCTTGGGAGATAGCGGCATTTAGGTGGTGGCTGAAGTCTTGGGAGCAGCGATCAGTTAGAACAGTGGCTCTCAAAGTGTGATCTGTGGACCCCTGGGGGTTCCTGAGACCATTTCAGGGGTCCGTTGGTTCACAGCTATTTTCGTATTAGGGCATTGTCTGACTTTTCGTCGTGTTGACGTTTCGTTGATGCCGCAGAAGCGATGGTGGGTAAGACTGCAAGCCCCTTAGCACAGCTGAGCGCGGTGGCACGCCGCGAGTCAGAGCAGTCGCCGTCATAGTACTCAGCACTCTTCAGCGCCGTGAACCCGCAGGGGACGAGTCCAGTTTAACCTGACATCCCTGGTGAAGCAACGACAACTGCTTTTATTAAGCCATAACCCTTGAGAACCATCTTTTTACCGCTGGTGTGACAAAGAGGGAAGCAGGCTGGACTACAGTAGCCGTCTCCAGGACAAGTGGTCTTGCGCCCGGCTGAGTTGAAAGAACAGGTGGCAGAAAACCATGTATATTCAGACGTGTATTTTCTCAGAACTGAGCAGAGGGACCGGATGCTTAAAGGAAGGTAACTGACACTGTTGTTGGAAGTAATAAAATTTGAGCTTTCTAACAAAAATTCTGGAAAACTTGATTCTGCTACCATGAGCTTGACGGCCTGCTAGGATTTAAAGACTTTTGTCCTGTGAACTCAGTATTTTCCAGGTGGCTCACGACGGGCACAAGGTCTGTCCCAAGCGCAGGAGTGAAGTGCGGGGTAACGGTGCGAAGAGTCGAAGAGTCGGTTGACAGAGTTTCAGATTCCACGTCGGAACTGCTCTGAGAGCTGCTTGTTGAGTTTTGGTGTAGTATCAGAGAAGAGTGTCTGCGTTTATCCAGAGAGGCAGTAAAATTACTGTTCTCTTCCCCAACTACGTGTCTGTGTGAGGCCGAGTGTTCAGCTTTCAGCCCAAATCACGTACTGCCGCAGGCTGAGCGCAGGAGCGGGCGTGGGAAGCAGCTCTCTCCCGCCGGGGCAGACGACACAGAGATAATGCTAAGGGCAAAACAGGGCTTCCTACCAAGTTATTTTTCTTGGAAAATAGTTACTTTTCATAAAAATGTTATCCGTGGTAACATGTAATGGGCTTGTTACTTTCAGATGATTTAGTAAATGTTTTAAAACGTGTTTTAATTTCTAGCATAGTATAATGAATATCGATAGATCTAGCCCTCATAAACGACAGCCCTGGGGTCTCAGTGGTTACGATATAAAGGGGCCCTGAAAGGAAGGCGTCTGAGCAGCACTGCTGTGGAGAGGGGCGCGGCAGTTACACCGGCTGGAGCACGTCAGGGGCTTGGCCCAGCGCACCCGTGAGGACCAGAGAGGTCCTCGGCTGGAGATAGGCACCCTGTCCTGATGGCCTGTCCCTGTGCCCCAGTGCGGCATCGTAGGGTGGTGGCTTTTCCTGGGGAGAAGACTCCCCAAAGGTGAAGACTCGCTGGTGTGGCTGGAGGAAAGGCCTTGGTGGGGGACAGCGTTAGGGAGGAGCAGAGGAAGAGAAGCTGGAAGGAGTGACCAGAGCCGGGAGGACGTCAGCACGTAGTGTGTTGGCGGAGAATGAAAAGTAGATTAAGCCCGCAGTTGTGGAGGTTCCTGAGGGCCTCGGGTGCTGGTGGGGTGAGGAGAGCCTCTGGGCAGGGCCTTGGGGAGGCAGGTGTGGCTGAGGGGTGCTGAGAGGAAGGAGCCCGCAAAGGGGGAGGGCGGGGGCAGCGTCAGGAAGGTGGTCCTGGGGCCGGAGCCTGCCAAGGAGGGGCCGGTGGAGGCAGTGAGTGAGGGATGCTCACTGGCCCTGGTGAGAGGAGCTCACCTGTGAGATGGCGGGATGTGCTGGAAAAGACGGCGGACAGGGCTGTAGGGATTGCCGGTGTTTCGGTGTGAAAAAGGGCAGTCGCAACATCGGAGCAGAGAGTGGGAGGAGGTGAGGGGACAAGCCAGGCAGACATCTGGGAAAAGAAGGTTCCAGGCAGAAGGAGAAGCTTGAGTCAGGGCTGCGCCTGGAATTGAAATGAGTCCTGGAAAACTGATGCTAGTCCTCACTTGCCGTAGACTCCACGTGAAGTGTGTTAGGAGAGGTGCCTTAAGATCTCTCTGTTGAAGTGAATTTCTTCAAACCTCGGCCTTCCCGTCCTGCCCAACGCTCCCTTGGTGGTCGATGGAGTTGCGTTTTGCCCTGTTGCTGACACTAATGCTACTCGCCATTGTTTGTTGGGTGCCTGCCACGTGCCAGGCGCCTTCGTTACTGCTGTGTGAGCCGCGTGTCAGCTCCGTGGCAGGTGCTGCTTTGTGTGGGGTGGGCGGGGTGGTGAAAGAGACTGGTCTCACTCTTGCCCAGGCGGGAGTGCAGTCGTGTCATCATCACCCACCACGAGCCTCAAACTCCTGGGCTCCGGAGATCCTCCTGCGTGAGCCTCCCGAGTAGCTGGGGCTACAGGTGTGAGCCAGTGTGCCCAGCAGCGTTAGGGACGCCTAAACCAACAGGAGATGAGGCACCTGGCCATGGGGTCAGTGGAACCCTGTCTGACTTGGGTCGCTTGCCTGCAGAGGCTGTGCTCTTGCTCATCACACCCCTCTGACGGGTCCCTTTCGTTGCTCGTCTCAGAATCTGTGTGTGCATCTGCCTCTCTCTGTGTTGCTGGAGGGAAGATTCTTCCCCTTGAAAACATTCACCAACGATTTTATCTTCTTTCTTAAGGGCTCCTTATACTCTACCTTCAACCGTGATTGAGTCTTACATAACTTATCGCCGGTTAATCTTGCTATCTCTTCTAGCCACTATGCTTATTTTTCTTTTTTTAAAATTAAACTCCCCAAACAGGCAGTCTGTTTCCACTGCCTCAGTTTCTCCACCATCTATCCTGTTCTCATTCCCTGGAGATCTTGTTCCTGTTGTCTCAGGTTTTTTTTTATTTAAATATTTTATTTATTTATTTATTTGAGAGAGAGTCTCACTCTGTTGACCCAGCTAGAGTGCCGTGGGGTCAGCCTAGCTCACAGCAACCTCAAACTCCTGGGCTGAAGCAATCCTTCTGCCTCAGCCTCCCAGGTAGCTGGAACTACAGGCATGCGCCACCATGCCCGGCTACTTTTTTCTATATATTTCTACTTGGCCAGTTAATTTCTTTCTGTTTTTAGTAGAGACGGGATCTCGCTCAGGCTGGTTTCAAACTCCAGACTTCAAGCGATCCTCCCGCCTTGGCCTCCCAGAGTGCTAGGATTACAGATGTGAGCCACCACACCCAGCCTCAGCTTTTATTCTTAACTTTTGCATTTTAACAATAAAAATGTTTATTGTCGAAAATTAGAAACATGCAAATGAGGAGAAATCCGTAGTTTTCCTATCAGGAAATAAAATAAACACAGAATATTGTTATTTTTTTTTAGTCTTTTGTATTACTCATGTATGTGTGTGTGTAGAAATTTCCTCCATATATATAGATTTTTTAAAATTCTGGTCTTTTTGTTTTTGTTTTGAGACAGTCTTGCTGTGTAGCCCAGGGTTGAGTGCAGCGGCGTCATCATGGCCCACTGCAGCCTCAAACTCCTGAGTTTAAAGCGATCCTCCTGCCTCAGCATCCCGAGTAGCTGGGACTACAGGCGCCACCACTCCTGGCTAATTTTTTTCTATTTTTACTAGAAATGGGGTCTAGCGCTTGCTCAGGCTGGTCTTGAACTCCTGAGCTCAAGCGATCCTCCCACCTCGGCCTCCCAGAGTGCTGGGATTACAGATGTGAGCCACTGCGCCCGGCCTCTAACTCAGTTTTGAGCTCTCTTTGCCACTGCCACCTTGAAACACTCTTCTCTTTAGGGTCTGTGACGTCACAGGCTCCTGGTTTTCCTTCTACCTTTTTGTTCTTAGTTTCCTTCCAAGACTCCTCCTGCCCACACTGCATGTCTTTGGAGTCCAGCCTTGAGTTTAAGGGTCTTCCTTTCCGTGAGCTCTCCTCATTCGATCACGTCTAATCTTGTCTGTTTTAAATGCTCTTTACTGATACGTTTGATGGCTCCCAGAGTTTTGTCTCTGGCCTGACATCCAGACTCATGCACCCCCCCCATCCCCCTGACATCTCCAGTCCTCATGCTGTTCTCACTGCTGAGTCCTGGCCTTTAGGTCTCAGCTTGAGTGTCACCTCCTCAAAGAGGCTTTTCCTGCTCATCCTTGATATGTGACCTGATCAACTGACCATGGTTAGTGCCTTCATGGTGCCATGGCACAAGTTGTGATAACACAGTCGTAACCAGAGCAGACTGGAGGGTGAGGGCATAGCAGTTAGGCTGTTCATGTGGGCTGGGTTAGATCTCGAACCTGATGGCATTCCCTGAAAATGCCCATCTGTAAGTCCAGGACTCGGGGCAGGGGCCTGTGCAACACGTAATGAGGACCAAGAAGACTTGGGCTGCTCTTCCTGAGGACAGACAGAAGGGTTACTGGGAAGGCCTTAACTACCGCTGGGTGAGGGGCAGCTACCCCAGGGATGAGAAGGGGAGGGGGAAGCTTTTGCAGGGAGAGTCTCTGTGCCTAACACTGATTCAAACACAGCATTTACAGTGTGCTTTTTGTATCAATAAGTGACCGGCATGCTCTCTTTACATTTTTTAAAAATACGGAACTGACCAATACACATTTTCTTCAAGTTAAAAGTTGATGTATTCAAGAAGATGCTAAGTATTGTGCTGTACTTTAAGAATTTTCCTTCAACTATGAATGAAGAGCTTTAAAATAGCAGCTCTTGGCTGGGCGTGGTGGCTCACGCCTGTCATCCCAACACTCTGGGAGGCCGAGGCAGGAGGATCGCTTGAGGTCAGGAGTTCAAGACCATCCTGAGCAAGAACGAGACCTTGTCTACAAAATACAGAAAAATTAGCTGGACATGGTGGTGCATGCCTGTAATCTCAGCTACTCGGGCGCTGAGGCAGGAGGATTACTTGAGCCCAGGAGTTTGAGGCTGCTGTGAGATAGGCTGATGCCAGCGCACTCTGGCCCAGGTGACAAGAGTGAGACTCCGCCTCAAAACAAAACAAAACAAACAACAAAAAACCCCAGCTCTTCTAGTTTAAGTATTCACAGATTTAGATACTGCTAACTTTAAAAGAAAAAAAAACTTGTAAAATTGTTGAGAATGCTGTAAGTCAGTGGGAACACGTTAGGGGTGCGTCTTCTGTTCCTTGTTGATTTGAAAACGTAGCATGTAGTTACGCATCTTCGTCCCTATACTGATTTAAAAACCTAACATGTAATTACAGTGGCACTTAAGTTCTGCCTTTTGGCTCTGTGTTGGTGTTCATTAGAGTCCGATGCTGAGTGCCTGGTGGGTATTGAAGGGAGAAAACTCCTTTCTTAGAAGCGGTAACTTTCCCCATCTCAAGCAGAAAGCTCTTTTACTCTGCTTTTAGTGTCTGTATTTTATATCCTGCCCAATAGAAATTTTTTCAGTGATGGAAAGGTTGTCTCGTCTGTGCTGTCCGGTATGTCTGCCACTAGCCCTTTGTGTCTGTTAAGCACTTGAAATGTGTATGATTAGTGTGGCTGAGAAACTGACTTTCTAGTTTTATTTAATTTTAATAGAATTTAGTTTAAAAAATCACGTGTGCTGGTAACAACCATAATGGACAGTCCTCGATGGAGCACCTGAGTTGTCATGAGTAGGACTCTGGGTGGGAAAGTGTTCAGATCGGGGTATGAGTTTGGAAAGTTAAAGTCTGTTTAGACTATGGTAATCTTCACGTGGATAGATAGAGGCGACTGCCAGTGTCTGTTCCATGGACTGTCCTTTGGGCTCCAAGGACCTAGATGAGAAGTCAGTGAGCAGAAGGCACGGAGTGGCCCATCTTTCCTTGTGACAGCACCAAGCCCCAGAGGCAGGTGTGTGTTCTGCTCTTGGGTTTCTTTCGTCTCCACTGGTGTGTGTCCAGAGACATTTGTGGTTGTCACACCTTGGGGTGTGCCACAGGGGTGCTGCTCAACAGCAAAGGATCGTGCAGCCAAAGATTGCACCAGTGCCGAAGTTGAGACATGGGTCCTGCAGTTTAAAAAAAGTTGCTGTGGCCTTACGTCAGTTGTCTATTGCTGCGTAACAGACTACCCCGAAACGTAGTGACTCAAAGCAGTAACTGTTCATCGTTCTGTGGATTGTTGACATGGTCAGGGCTCAGCTGCCAGAGCACCTCTCTCATGCATTCACACTCACTCTGCAGGTGGGCTGGGGGCTGTGCCTCGCGACTGTCCTCGCCCACATGGGCTTTTAGCAGGGTGCCTCTGTCCCCTCTGCCTGACCGCTCCTGCAGTCTAGCTCAGGCCTCCTCCCACAGTGTCTGAGTCCGGCAGGGCAGGAGCAGAGGTTCACGGGCTACTTGAGGCTGTGCTCAGAAGTCGCAGTGCCGTCCATGCTGCATTCTCTCGGTCAGTGCGGGTTACGGGGCCCAGCCTAGACTCTGGGAGTAGGGAGGTAGACTCTGGTTCTTGGCGGTGGGAACTACAGAGACTGTGGCTGTTTCTTGTCCATTACAGCCTTTTCTCTGTGGTGACCTTAGAACCGCCTGCTTTAGGATGTCCAGTTAGTACTGATATCATGGTATCTGTGGAATGGATTCCAAGAATGAACTCTTTAAAGGCATCCATTTGCTTTGATTTATTTAATGTTTACGAAGTGGGTACGTTAAAGAAGACACTGTGCTTCGAGATGATCAAGTACTGGAAGGTTGCTTCTAATCTTTCATTCTCTGGAGGGAGATACTAACTAGTGAGGAAGCAGAGTTCAGGCCTTGTGGTAGGTGCTGTGGGCGTCTGGGCAGAGAGAAGGCACTTGGTTTAGAGTAATTGGGGAAGGCCTTTCTGAGCAGGTGACAGCCACCTGAAGGATGAAGAGACAGGTAGGTGAAGAGTCTCAGTGCTAAAGGGCTGAGGAAGCATAGAGCACAAGGAGCAGAGCTGTAAGCGCAGGTGGGAGAGGAAGCCAGGCCTGGATCACACGGCCTCGTGAGCCAGAGGCTTGGGCCCAGTTTGCTCGGGATGGTCTTAGTTTTCAAAGTGCCCTGGTGTGGACCTTGCATTATATGTGGTTACCACACTGTGGGAAAGAGTTCGGATTTTTTTTCTTGATGTAGTGGAAAAACCATTGAAAGATTTTAAACAGGGAGTAAAAAAATGAATTTTAAAAGATTGTTCAGATTGCTCAATGAATGAATTTGGGGTGGCAAGAAAAGAGAGGTCATTCGAAGGAGACTGTTGGTGAGAAGTGAGGCGGCTTGGCTGAGGATGAGGGCTGAGGAAACGGGCAGAGATGGTGGAGGTAGTCAGCTGTTGCTGACCGTGGGCATTGCGACCAGGGAGAGGAAGGAGGCTCTGGGAACTTGGAGGGTGACGGTGTTGGGCACTGAGCTGAGGCAGGTCTCTTGGCTCCGTTGGGGACCCAGAGCCACTCTTCGAACCTCTCAAGCTCCAAATGGACGTAAGACAGCCAAGTGCAAGTGTTGGCTAATAAATCTGTTGGCCCTGCAGTCCAGTTTGGAAGTCAAAACATTCAAATTCCCCTGAGTGGTTGCCATCACTACCCGGGTGTGCAGCCGTAGAGGTTAGACAGAGGAGATGTGGGCAGGGACAGCTCTTCAGGAAGGACGGGTGGGTGTTGACTGCGTCTTGTGCAGGTGAGGGGCCAGGTGGAAAGGGAGTGGGAAAAGTGTTCCTTAGATTTGAGGACTGCAGGTGGCGACACGGGGGGGGATGAAAGCCAGATTGGGTTGAGTTGCAACGTGGGTGATGGGGGGAGACCCCCTGTGTAGACACTACTTCAGGGTTTGCTCTAGAGGGCCCAGGAGTTGGAGGGTGATGTGGGAAACGATGGAGAGTTCTGTTTTTTAAGTAGGGGGATTCTAAGCCTCGTGTTTACTTGGGTGTGTCTGAAAGCTTGCCTGTGCCCACCAGTGCCCTGGGGATCTTGTCAGTGCAGATCCTGATTCCCTCAGAGGGGTGGGGCCCCGCTTTTCTAACAGGCTCCTTGGTGCCGCTGCTGTTGCCGGTCCACGGACCACAGGGTGAGAAGCAAGCACAGTTGATGTCGGTAGAAGTAAGAGGGCAGTAGACAGGTGGTAACAGCCGAAAGCCTTTAGAAGGCTCAGGGGTTTCCAATCTGTCTTTGTATCCACGGGCCTGGCTCGTCATTGGTGCCAGGTCTTAGGAGTGAGTTCATGGTCACATGACATTTTACGGCAGCTGTTTCACAGCTTCAAAATGTGTCCTAATCAGTATGCAGCTCTCTCCAGTTAGCAATTTGGCTGTGACACGAGACACGTTACCGCAGTTTGAATTTAGTATACAATTTTGTTTTATAGCTGAGAGGTGGGTTGAGCTGGTTGGCTCTCAGCAGACGACAGTATCTTACTGCAGTTGCAGCAACTCCTGTATGCATAGCAGTCTGCATAAATTGCCTGCTAAACTCAGTATTAGGTTTTGGAAGAGGCAGTGTGATTAAGAAAGCTGGGTTTGATTGAGAGAGAAAGGGATTTCATTTCTTGAAAAACAAAAGATTGTCTTTGTTTTTGAATCTAAAGACACAACAAAGCAGTGTTACAGGCCACATTATGCAAGCGTGTTAATGTAGGTATTTCCTTGATAAGCTGAAAATAAATACCTCTGAAGTTTTGCACATGTTGACCTATCACAAAATCAGAGACATTCTTGGGGGCGGTGGTGAGCAGGAGTGTGAGGGTAGCCGGGTCATCTGGAAGAAGGCAGAAAGGAGGAACTGGCTGCATGATGAAGAACGGTGATAAGACAGATGGGCTCCTCTACCCGCTCCTCCTTCTTCCTCCACACTGTTCATGTGGCTGAGATTAATGAACCTCGCTGAGGAGGAGGCGGGGACTCCGCGGGCCTGTGCTGCTGCTCCGCCCTCTCCTGCTGCCTGGTCCCACAGTGGGGATGCCCTCATGGGGGCTGAGATCCCTGCCTGTAATTAAGCTCTCTGGCTTGAATGTTTGAAGTAAGCTTTCTGTCACTTTAGTGTGAAATTTTGTCTTTAATGTTACTATGAAAGTCACTACTTTGAATCAAATATATGAGAAAACGAATGGTCAGGTGAGATGAAGGAGCAGTGGGCTTGACAGAGCCTCTGGTCTTTATCAGCTTGCTTTTTTGTAAATAACATTCTTTTTTTTTTTTTGAGACAGAGTCTCACTCTGTTGTCCCCGCTAGAGTGCTGTGGTGTCAGCCCAGCTCACAGCAACCTCAGACTCGCGGGCTCAGGTGATCCTTCTGCCTCAGCCTCCCGAGTAGCTGGGACTACGGGCATGTACCACTATGCCCGGCTAATTTTTTGTATATATATTTTTAGTTGTCCAGCTAATTTCTTTCTAGTTTTAGTAGAGACGGGGGTCTCGCTCTTACTCAGGCTGGTTTTGAACTCCTGACCTTGAGGGATCCTCCTGCCTTGGCCTCCCAGAGCGCTAGGATTACAGGTGTGAGCCACCGTGCCCAGCTGTAAATAACATTCTTTATCAGTATTATCTGTTTTTGAATTCTTAGGGAAATAGACTCATGCCATTTGTTTCATGGTTGTGAGCCTAAAATGTCCCCCTTTAATAAAGGGGAAGAAACCATGTGAAAGTCAGTTATAAGACCTATAGGAAGGAAACTTAGATGCACTACTGGAGAGATGAAAGGGAACTTGAATAAATACAGTATTCCTCTGTGCACGTGCTTGAATATTGTAAAGATGTCACTTAATTTGGAAGAGTCAGTATTTGAGGGGAGTCAGTTCTGAAAAAAGATACGAAAGTATCTATTAGGTATTTTATTTTAAGTACCATGCATAAGTGGAGCGAAGTAGTGTAAGTTCTGACCTATAAATTAATAGGAATTTAGTTTGATTAGTGTGGTATTTTAAAATAAGTTGGGAGTGGATGGTTTGTGATGTAAAAGGTCTTGGATTAACTGGCATTCCAATTGGAAAAAATAAAGTTGAAAACTACATCTCACAGCACACGTAAGTTCTGAGTGGATTAAAGATTTAAAGTAAAAATTAAAACATGGAAGTCTTAGAAAAAATTGAGAAAAGTATTTTATAAGCTTGAGGTAGGGTGTGTAGGGAAAGGATTTCTTAGCATGACAATAAGGCTGTAAGCCATGAAAAGATTATCTGTTTAAATATTCAAAATATATCTACAGCAAAAGATGCCTGTTTGGGGACCTCTGAACTATAGTTCAAAGGCAAGCAAATTGTGAAAAATGTTAGGAATGTATAAGATAAAGAGGGTTAATATCCTTAGGAGAAAAGTAGCATTTCCAAAATAAATTGTTCCAGCAAGTCTATTTTTAGGAATTTATCCAAAGGAAAAAATGAGAATACTTATTACAACATTAGTTATAAAAGCAAAAGATTAAAAACAGTCTCTGCTTGAAACTCCTAGCTAGAATTTTTGGTATAAAAGCAAAAAATTGTTACTAAACTATAAACTCCGTGAGGGCCGCCGAGAGCTGTGTCTGCCTCATTGCCTGATGCGTCCTCTAAAAGTGTCCGTAGTAAGTCTTAATAAACACTATGGTGTAAGTGTGTCCACAGTAGGTGTGAATGCCTGGACGAACCCAAATGCCCAGGAGTAAGGACTGGTTAGATTAAGGTAGGCTTGTAGAATGGACTACGGTGTGGTTGTTAAAAAAAAAAAAGAAAAATTAAGGCCACCCTTTCTTTATTGGCGTGAAGCGGTGACCACAGTGCATAAAGTATGGGATGGGGGGCCTTCGGAATATGTATGGTTTGGGGAAGATGGTACTGTGTGATTCATTTGTGAAAAGTTACGCATTTGCGTATCAAAGTCTGGAAGAAATATACAAGGTCTGTCTGGAAAGTATCCAGCCACGTGATATGAAAAATAGAAATATTTATTGAAGAAGGTCAAGAAACACTGTACATAGGACAGTGACGCCTCAGTCCCCTTCAAAGTAGGCACCTTAGGACCTCACACAGTGCTTGCTCCCTGCGTCTCTTAACCTGACCCGCACGCGTTCGGTGTTCTCAGGTGTTCTGTGTGCTGCAGGCCTTCCAGAACGTGGATCGCTTTCAACAGGTTCTCAACCATCTTTGAACTGTTTGTGCCACACTTTCATTTGCGCCGCACTCACCGCATCTCCCCAGAAGCCTTCTGAATCATCCGAATGGTTTCCCTGGAGGAATGTTCCAGCTTAATGCGAAATTTGATGCTGATGCAGATTCGTCGCTCTGCTCGCTCAGTCACGTAGGATGTGAGGGCCACGCGGTGCACGTGCTCGCTGCGCGGGGCGCCCCGCTGACTCGTGGAGCGCAGGCATCGCTGTTCACGCATGCGCGTCCCCGTCCGCTCGCCTCGGCTGCTGGGTCGCGTCAGGGTGGCCTCGTGAACCGCCTTGTTACAGCAGCAGTGGCTGGATGCTCTCCGGACGGCCCTCCTGGGCTTTTGTGAAACATGTTTTCTCGTGGGGGTGGATGGCGACGAGGAACTGTGTTAAGATACCACTTTCTCTGTATTTTTTGGAAAATTTACCAAGATCATGATAATGAGAAGAAAGGAGATAGTTTCATTTTGGAAGAAATATAAAAGCAGATTGCTTATATTTGGAAGTTTTGTTTTTATTTTTTTAACTCTAGGCCTGAATCCAGATATATTTGGAAATTTTAGAAACTTTCTCAAAGCTAGCATGATTGAAATGAGCGTATTACAGAAATTTCATAGTTCTAGTTTAAATTTGCCTTTCAAGTGTAAGATTTTCATTGCTGCTGTGTAGTCTGCTCTGTCATGTTTTTATTATGCATTTTATCCCTGGTTTTCGCATAAGAGTGAGTGCTGTTATTACTGACGTAATGTAACTGCAGTCTGGTGGGGTTTAGTGGCAGTACTTCAGTGTTAAATAGTAACACTCTGCAACATTTTTTCTTTTCTTTTCTCTTCTTTTCTTTTTGAGATGGAGTCTCACTTTGTTGCCCAGGATGGAGTGTAGCAGTGCACAGCTCACTGCAGCCTCAAACTCCTGGGCTCAAGTGATCTCTTGCTTCAGCCTCTACCACGCCTGGCTAATTTTTCCTTTTTCCTTTTTTTTTTTCTTTTGGAGACAGAGCCTGGCTAGAGTGCAGTGGCATCATCGTAGCTCACTGCAACCTCAAACTCCTGGGCTCAAGCTGTCCTCCTGCCTGAGCCCCCCGAGTAGCTGGGACTACAGGTGAGCACCACCATGCCCGGCTAATTTTTCTGTTTTTTATAGAGTTGGGGGTCTTGGTCTTGCTCCAGCTGGTCTTGAACTCCTGAGTTCAAGCAATCCTTCAGCCTTGGCCTCCCAGAGTGCTAGGATTATAGGGCATGAGCCACCGCGCCCAGCCATAATTTTTCTATTTTTTGTAGAGATGGAGCCTTACTATGTTGCTCAGGCTGGTCTCAAACTCCTGACCTCAGGCAATCCTTCCACCTCAGCCTCCCACAGTGCTGAGCCACAGGGCCCAGCCAGTAACACACTTCAGTAAGTGCACAAGTGAAAAAAAAAAAAAAATTAAAAAAAATAAAGTAAGTGCACAGCCAAAGGCCAAATGAAATTTAGCTGGTTAAGCTAACTGTAGCTGATGAAACTTTAAATCATATCAAAGAGGGGAAACAGCACTAAGTGGACACTCTTAAGATCTAAGGAGCAAAAGAATTTCAACTACAGTGTAATCTCTTGGTTAATATATAAATTACAAGAGGTAGAATTCTACTTAAAGTATAAATTTGTGGGAAAAATCTTTTGTATACTGGATTTTTCAGAATTTTTTGGCAAGATTATATGCTTTGATTTAAGGACTCAGAAGTTAATTTCCTGAGGTTCCAGAGTGTCAGGTTTTATTTGAGGTACAAACACGTTCTGTCTGCTATGTGAAGGGATGGACAGAATTGGTAGGCAGGGGTGTAACTTGTGATGATACCAGGGGAGGCTGCTGGTTGGTTCTAGGACTGGGGTTTACAGGATGGATTTACATAGTTACTGTGGCCACAGGAGAGAATTACTCCGCCTGCTAAGAGCTGGCGTCCTTTGACCTCTCACCAGCAGAGGAAGCAGGCATAGGTGGTGGTTAAGCAGTTGACATCGCAGGACTGAGACCCAAACTCACCTTTCTGATGATCCCAAGCCTTTTGTTTTTCGTCACCGCGCAACACCACCTCCCACAGGCAAATAGCTTTGTGTTTTTTTTTTTTTTAATTTCTCTTATCGATTATGTGCTAGCATACTAAGCTAACAGTTGGGTATTCTGTACTTCGAAATTATAGATAGGTTTTCACAATTTTTCCAATTTAAACCTCCATTGCAGCCTTACCGTGATATCTGAAATTTGGGTGTTTCACTTACTAGAGGTACCTGGGAAGGGAGGTTCCTCTGTGGGACTTGGGCTGAAGAGGGCCTGGAAACGAGCTCTTTGAGGATGAGGAGTCAGTGAGTCTTGTGGGTTTTTTTTTTTAAGTTCTCTTGCAGCTAATAGGGTAACAAGGTGTGGAAGCTGTTGGGACTTAGTCATTGTGGATTTATCCGTAGAAAGGGCAGTGAGGTCTCATAAGTCGGTATTTCAGTGAAGGTCTTTGTTAAATCTAGACAATGTCTGTAGTGTGTTTTTTGCTCCAGGTTGCCGGCATGTCCCCCTGTCCCCTCCAGTGCAGCAGCCACACGGTGGCATCGCCTTTCTGAACGGCCGGTGTGCTTGCACTAGGGGGTGAGGTTCCAGAAGTAGTCAGGTCACCTTGAATATTACCTGTGTTGGCCATACATTATCGCACAACTTACATGGTTGGGTATTTGTCCCTAATTGTCTTTGTTTCTCTATGGCCCTCGCTGCTTCCATTTCTAGCCAGCACCGCCCCACAGCCTGCCCATCTGAACTGGTGTCACTCATTTGATTGGTCGGAAAACCGACCGCCCATTCGCAGACTCTGATGGCTGAAGAGAGGAACAGTGACTGAGTTCTCGGGGACATGTGTCAGTGTCTGGAGACATTTGTGTTGTCATAACTTGGCAGGTGCTGCTGGTATCTGATGGGTGGACGTCAAGGGATGCTGTTCAACACCCTGCATGCACAGGGCACCCCCACTGTCTGCAGTGTGGGGCAAGACCCCTCCGTTGTGCCTGGGGCCTGGCACCGTGCTCCTGGGTGGAGGGAAGTGGCCTGCCTGGGGGTGAGTGAGGTTTGGTTCTCCCTTCTGTGAGTGGCAGTTATTTGTGTTGGGATTCTGCCACTTGCCTATCCCATAGTATTTCTGGGGGGTCTCCAAAGGATGCTTCTGATGTACTTCTGAGCTCTTCTTGGGTGCTCTATCTTTCTGCTGGGCTTTTTAGTTCTACTTCCATGAAAAGGAGGTACTTTACACCTTTGGGCAGTAAACTTAGGAACCTGATATGGCTCCCATAGTGTGAGAAGTTAGTGGGTGAGCCACTTACCACGCAGAGCTGTCTGAGTCTCCTGATTGACTCTGGAAGCTCTTGCGGGGGGAATTTATGGGCACTCCACTTGTAACCAAAACTGCAAGCCTCTGCCTGGAAGGGGCAACTCTGGGCTGCTGATGCTCTGTGGTGGGGGAGGAGAAGATGTCCCAGCAGTCACTGAGTGGCTCTCTGTCCTCCGGTTAGTCGTATGTGGGGCTGCCAGGTTGTTCTCCTAATGCACAGGTGAGTTTCATTTTAAAACAAATGCGGCTATATTGTGAAGTAGAATGAACAGTTCGTGTTATTTTTTCTCCTGTGACACTAGATTTCAGCATGTATTTTTTGAGAACATGGACATGTTTTTACATAACCATAGTTCAGTTGTCGACATCAGTGAATTTCACAGTGACATTGGGCTGCTGATCCACATGATGTTAATTTTGGAATGATGCATTCTACAGCAGTTCTTCCTTCTAGGGTCCAGGCAGCCCAGCACGGGTTGCACTGACAGGTCCTGTCCGCTCTCCTGTCTTCTGGAACAGCTTCTCTGTCTTTCTTTCCCTTGACATTTTAAAGAGTACAGACCAGTTATCCTGTAAAACAATCCTTATTTTGGGTCTGTCTGGGGGCTTCCTTGTGGTTTGATTTAAGTTTTGCATTTTGGGCCGAGTACCGCAGAGGCGTGTCCTGGGGCTTCTCTGGCGAGTATTTCCAGTGCAGTTGGTGTTAATTGGAGGGTCCAGTTTGAACCCCTACTTGGGCCTTGGCACCAACTCTCTGCTTTGGCCACGTGGACTACTAGGTTCACGCTTCCTCAGGGTTGCTGCCAGCTCTGCCCTGTGCCCTATCCCCGTCCCCACCCGCTAAGTGTCTACAGTGTCTGAGATGCACCTGTTTTCAGGGCTGTACCGCAGATCCTGCTGCCTCTGTGAGGTACCTTTCCCTTTTTTCTTTTTTTGAGATAGAGTCTTGTTTTGTCTACTGGGTAGGGTGCAGTGGTGTCATTGTAGCTCACTGCATCCTCAATCTGCTGGGCTCAAGCCATCCTCCCGCCTTGGCCTCCTGAGTAGCTGGGACTACAGGCACACGCCACGACACCGGCTAATTTTTCTATTTATAGGAGAGATGGGGTCTCACTCTTACTCAGGCTGGTCTCCTGAGCTCAAGCAATCCTCCCACCTCAACCTCCCAGAGTGCTAGGATTACAGGCGTGGGCCTCCATGCTGGCCAATGGCAGACATGCCTTTCAACAAGCAGTTACTGAGTTCCTGTTGAGTTTTGTTCTGGGACACAAAGATTAGGAAGTCTGTTCTTATTCTTGGTGGATGCGTGTTATCCAGTTTTACTGCCCACAACTAAGAGGGGCAGAGCAGTAGGTGAGGCTTTTAGAGGTGGATTTGGAGCTGAGCTGAGAGGATGCCGTGGTCAAGGTTGTCTTGTGGGGGCCTCTGCCTCCCTCTCCCTTCTTTCCCCTCCATCCTCTCCCCACTTCCTCCCTCAGGCTGCCCCATTCCCTCTTCCTTTCCGTTTTCTTCCCTCCCACCCCCGCTGCTCAGTTCCTGTTGCGTCCATCATCTCTCTGAGGCCCAGATTTGAGTCTTAATGCGAAAGCTCCCAAATTCATGGCACTTTCAGTGTCTCAGGATTTTTTCACAGTGCCCTTAGGCCAAAATAAATATCTGAAGTTCCCTTTATTGAGTCTAAACAACTTAAGTGTGTCCCAGGAAGTTAGTAACCATGTGAAAAACAATACCCACAAATTGAAGGAAACTGTTTTTCGGTTAAAATAGCCAGAGTTATGAACCAGTGGCTCCTATAGCTTCTCAGGCCGCAGCCTCAGACTGGACTGGGCCCTCGTTTGCTGCTGCGTGCTGGTTCCCACGCGGGACTCCGCCGCCTGCTGTCGGAGCGGGCACCTCCGTGGGCTCCGGCCCTCTGTGGGACAGCTGCCGCCACGCTACCCAGCTCCGCGCGTCTTTCCGCGGCGGTGAGTTCGCTGCGGCGTCTCCGGCGGCCTCTGCCCGCGCCGTCCCCGTGGCCTGCCCGGTGGGGCGGTGTGTTCCCACGACAAGGGCCCCCCTGGAAGTACTTGGACAAGGAGGGCAGGCGGGCAGGCGCTCTCACTGCCCTGCCCCAGGCATCGGAGTCTCCGCGGTCCGGCCAGGGTGAGGGGATGGATAGACGCTCAGGGATGGGGCCTGCAGAGGGGCCCCGCAGCAGTCACAGCACGGCTTCTATGGTAGAGGTGAGCTCATCGTGTAAAAAGTGATAAAACAGACTTGCAGAAGGTACCCTGCAGTTTTTCCTGGCGGATGTGACAGCTGAACTGGAAACAAATGGTCTCTCAAGTGACCTTTGTTAGACACTGCCTAATTCTGGCCATGAGCTTTTCTTCTCCTACTTCTGAGAGATAAGATAGGTAATGCAGTGGCGATACTCATGAATTCTCACAAAGAAAAAAATATTAAAGACGTTTTGTAGTTGTCTTTTTTGCTTGTTTGTTTTTTAAAGAGACAGGGTCTTGCTCTGTCGCCCAGGCTGGAGTGCAGTGTTGTGATCACAGCTCACTGCAGCCTGGAACTCGGGTTCAAGCGATCCTCCTGCCTCAGCCTCCTGAGAAACTGGGACTACAGGTGTGTGCCACCAGGCCTGGCTCATTTTTCTATTTTTAGTAGAAACGAGATCTCACTGTGTTGCCCAGATTGGTCTCAAACTCCTGGCTTCGAGTGATCCTCCCACCTTGGTGTCCCAAAGTGCTGGGATTACAGGTGGCAGCCTCCACTCCCTGCCTGTCTTTCGTATTTTTTAAGGCTACCTGTATCTGTTGACCATTCATATGTTTTGGGGAACTGAATTATTGCTGGATTTGCATATTTTTGGATCCGTGTTTACCGCTTTGTGACTCACCCTCTCCTGCTAGTTAAGAGATGCCAGAGTGAGGAGATGCAGCAGCCCCCTTAACTGGTTTTGCCTTTTGCATTTTCAGTACCTTTGCACGGCAAGATATTTTGAGAGAGAGGCCACATTCACATAACTTTTATTCCAGTATATTTTATAATTGTTCT
>CAUYRT010046967.1:0-94910 GCA_963574885.1 Lepilemur ruficaudatus
TCTCAAAGAACTAAAAATAGAAATACCATTCGATCCAGCAATAGCATTATTAGGCGTCTACCCAAAAGAGCACAAGACATTCTATAATAAAGACATCTGCACCCAAATGTTTATGGCAGCACAATTCACTATTGCTAGGTCATGAAAACAACCCAAGTGCCCGTCAATTCATGAATGGATTATTAAAATTTAGTATATGTTTACAATGGAATATTGCCAATTTTAAGAAATGACAGTGAGCTAGCACTGCTTATATTATTCTGGATTGAGCTTAGACGCATTATCCAAAGTGAGGTGTCACAAAATTGTAAGAATGGGCTCCACATGTATTCGTCATCAAATTGGTACTGACTGTTTAACATTACGGTGCTCAAATGGCGGTGGTGTTCACCAGGGATTCGGGGGTTAGGGAGGTAGACCCACATCTGAGGTATGTGGTGAGCATTGTGGAGGGGAGGGGCATACCCCTAACCCTTGCTAGGGAGAGACAAAGATATAAAATGTAACCAAAATGTTTGTACTCTCTTATTTCCCTGAAATAATAATAATAAAATAGACTATTAAGATAACAAATAACAATAAAAGACTTAGCAACTGTCCTGAACCAGAGGAGATCTGGTAGACACAACAAGTAAGTGCAACATGGTGCCCTGGATCAGATCCTCAAACAGAAAAAGGACATGAATTGAACAATCAGTGAAATTCAAATAAGATCTAAATTTTAGATAATAGCAATGCACCAGTGTTGATTTCTTAGTTTTCAAAAATGTATCATGGTAATATAAGAAGTTAAAATTTGAGGAAGGATTATAAGCAAACACTCTGGACTAAATTTGCAGCTTTTCTGTAGATATAAAATTATTCCAAGATAATTTTAAAAGGAAAACTTCTCTACACCTTAAAAAATTTTACTGCTATGAATAACCAAAAAAAATTGTTTTAAAGTAAAGAAAACATTTTAGGTTGGGGAGTCTATGATAGTTAATTTTATGTGTCAACTTGATGGGTCATGGGTTGCTCAGATATTTGGTCAAACATTATTTTTTGTGAGGGCATTTCTATGAGGATGTTGATGGATGAGATTGACATTTAAATTGGTAAACTAAGTAACATTTCAATTGGTAGATCACCCTCCTTAATGTGGGTGGGTCTCATCCAATCAGCTGAAGATCTTATCAGGTGGGGGACCAGATGTCAGGTCCTTATTCACTGGTTCTTGGTTCCCGGTACCAAAGAATGGTTACTGGTACTGAGTCGATGAAGCAACTGAGCAGACCAGGCAGATACAAGCAGGCAAAATGTCAAACTTTATTAAAGCATAGTTCATTTCAGAGAAGGAATGGGTCAAAAACCCCTTGAGTGGAGGAGACCCTGAATTTAACAAGATTTTCCCTTTTATGCTCATTTCCTAATTTTATGTTAAGTTATGTTAAGTTCCCCCCCCCCCAATTTTTAACATTGTAAGGCAATTTCCGGAGGTTGCCATGGTATTTGTAAACTGTCCTGCCACCGGTGGGTGTGATTTTTGCTATGCTAATGAGGGTAGGTCACTTGAGGATACTGTCACCTTATTTGTATACATGCTCCAAAGACTCTCTTTTGTGACCTTGGTCATATTTCTACTTTGTGGCCTTTTTACCTCTTTTTGGGTGGTCAGTCCTTGGAAGCCCCCTTGACATGTCATCTGTTCCTTCTTGGAAGCCCCTCTTCTGGTCAATCCTTCTATCATAGACAAAGCATCTCCTAGAAATCTGGTCCTCTCCTTCCTTATCTCTAGCTAACATTCTGAATAGAACAAAAAGCCTAAACTTCTTTTGAGTAAAAGTGAATTCTTCCTGCCTGATGGCTTTTGAACTGGAACATCAATGTGTGTGTGTGTGTGTGTGTGTGTGTGTGTGTGTTTTCCCCTGCCTTCAGGCTCACACTGAAATATTAACACTTCCTGGAACTCAAGCCTGTCAGCCTTCAGGCTGGATCTAAATCAGTGGGTCTCCTGGGCCTCAGTTTGCCCACTCACTCTGCAAATTCTGGAAATTACAGCTTCCAATTTCCTATCATAAATATATCCTGTTGGTTCTGTTTCTCTGGGGAATCTTGACTGATACACAATCTAAAAGACTTGACAACTAAATGCAATGCATAATTATTTTTATCCTGGATTAACAAAACATGTCAACAGAGAGTGTTATCTAGAAAATTTTGGAAATTTGAATATTGATTTGTACATTAAATAACATTTTTTATCAATGCTAAATGTATTGAGTCAATGATATTGTAATTATGAAAAGCATTGTCTCTGTCCTTTGAAAATCTATCCTAAATTATTTAGTGGTAAAATAGCATTGTGTCTACAACTTACTTTCAATTGGTTTGACAACATGAATCTAGACAGATGGATGGAAGAGACAGAGAGAGAGGGAGAGAGAAGAGGATGATGAGGATAGACAGATAAATGGTAGATAGGTGATAGATAGATAGGATATATATATAGATACAGAGACAGAAAGAAAACAAAGCCAAATGTTAAAAACTTTTAAATCCTTGAATTAATTTTTGTCTTTTCTATAAGTCACTTTTTAAATATTGGGGGAAAATGACATTGACTCTTCAGAATCTTAATTTTTTTTTGTAGTGGAGGCATTTAGCTAATAGCTGGTAAACTAAGAATAGTAAAAATCAGAAATCTAAGAGAAATTAAACCAAGCATAGTAATTGGACTCTTTAGTAAAAACAGAGAAATCAATCAGATATTATAATACTAGATTGACCTATATTTTGCTCTTGATATCACTAGACTGAAAGTTAAATAGTACTGAAACCCAACCAAAACCATTTAGCTTAGTTTCATTTCCTCAGTATAAACCCACAAACCATTTACAGAGGGCATAGTAGCCATAATGGTTTGACACTCTAGATATCCATCATCAAAATTGAGAAGCCAAAGTTAATAATTACTTTTAATCAATCCTGATGGTGAATTCTTTTGGAAAGGGCTTTGTAGCAGACATTAGTTTTGTCCTGTACTATTTTGCCCACCCAAAATTTCATCTGCATCTTCCGTGGAGAGTTTCTGTATATGCCAACAACTTCCTACCTGAATCACCTACATCTATCTGTGTAATGATTTCTTGCCAACATGAGGTTCTTGACCATGAGCAAGGTTGACCTAAGTGCCAGGGAGCACAAGCTATCTCCTAGAGAAAGATAAGATTCAGTGTGTAAATCTACCAGCTTTTCTTGCTTGTTGGTGGGGAGTTCTTAGGTGTGTTCTGTGCAGTCTGTGAAAGGATCTCTGGCAGGATTGAACTCCCTTACCCAGAGTGTCACTCACTGTTTGCCTACTTACTCTGCATTCCTATCACACCCTCATAGGGCTTCCTGGAATCATTTTTCATATAAATTATTCCACTTAAATTCTTATCTCAGGGTCAGCTTTTGGAAGAATGTAAATGAAGATGCACATATTACTTAAGGATTGCAAATGAGTCTTGAGGTGATAGATTAACAAATAAATGCAGGAATAGGTTTCCTTCTTCTACAAGGGAAATGTGAAAGAAATGGACAATTTTTTCAGCATATTGTCATGTCTGAGTCCTGGGAATTCTGCTGTTCCCTGACAGAGCTTGAGGATGAATCACATAGGGTTTTCGGTTCCACCTAAAATTCTAAAGAAATTAGAGCCCTGATACACCAATTATAAAGCCCACCATAGATCCAGATACCTTACTATGTGAAATAACAGATTTCTGTGTTTGTAAAGTAGTTTGAATTGGGATTATTTTTATTACTGTAAGCCAAAATTACTCTAACTGATGCATCGAGGGTTGGGGCAAAATTTGGTTTGGGGAGGATGTAGTTAGGATGCATTAAAAACTCTTTTTAAGGTAATTATGTAAGCATTAAAAAATATTGTGCAAATCAAAAAATGAGGGAGAGTCTGATAGTAATTGTTGAAACAGTGCCCCTTGGTGTTGACACTCGTATGCCTTCTACACTATATCCTTAGCAATCAGTTTAACCAATAGCTCAAAATTCTCTGTCACTGTTAGTTCCTTTATTCATCAAACATTTATCCATCCTCACCAATGTGCCCAACTTTGTGCTTGATTCTAGAATGAAGTGAATCATCTTTCCTTAATATACAGATAATAAATACAGATTATTGCCTAAATCTAGGAGAGCTACAATAGAGTCAGGCACACGGTGGGAGAACCAGAAGCCCAGAGAAAAATGCCCATTACCTCACAGGTTGGTATTACAGTTGGATGGGTATTACTACTGAACTACTCTCAGCAGATGAGTAAGTGAACCAGAGGATAAAAGAAGGTAGTAATGAACAAAGGATACTAAGTATGGAGACAGAAGGGCATGCCAGGCCAAAGGAATACTACCTGAAAAAGTACTGAGTTTGGAGTTAGCTGAGTATTTTATATGCTATGACTGGAAAAAAGAAATAAATGGAAAGGAGTTGACTGTTAACTTTATCCTGAAGGCAATAGAATATTATGACTAGCTTTATATTTTGGAAGGATCATACTGGCAGTAGTCCAGAGAATAAATTAGAGAAATTATAATTGAAGGTAAGGAAGAGAGTTAGAATTTTGCATGCTAATCTAAGCAAGTTTCCCTAAGAGTAGTGGTGAAAGAAAGACACGGAAGAATCATCTAAGAGACTTTAAAGAAACATACATACATTAGGGTAAAAGAATCAACTGGGCATGCTTATTCACTGAATTAGAGGAACAGAGAAAAGAAGTTGCTAAGGATGGGTCCCATGTTTCCTGCTTGAGTGAATAGGTGGATGATAAGAAAAATCACCATTGTTAGAATATAGGAAGAGTAAAAAGTGAAAGTATGAGCAAAGCTTTGACATGATGATTTTCTGATGTCTGGGGGACACCTTATAAAATTCTAAGTCTTAAATTTTGGGAAACTGGTTTAGACTAGAGATATATATTATTGATAGTGAACATATAAGTGTATACTTAAATCATGGGACTAGATAAGTACTCAAATTAGGGAGCTTAATATTCATTTTTACTGCTCACCAGTGTTTTAATCAAGGGAAAATAGGACTTGAATTAGAATGAAAGTATTTTATAAATAGACCAAACTGAAGATTTAAACTCCTAGAAGTAGGGCTGCTTCATAAGGGTAGACTGAAAAATGCAAATAGACCTGAAAGAATAGTAGAAGCTCAAAAGGCCACTTCACTGATTAGAGTTTACCCACCAAATCCTATTCCAGAAAGCTGAAGCACAGAGGACAGCTTGTAGGAGATGCAAAGGCAGCTGATGACTATTAGCCTGGAGACCAGAACAAGGCAAACTATTCCACCTGAGCAGACTGGCTGAAAGAATAATGGAGAACATGCCAGGCATGGGCAGCATGGTCTCAACATTTTAGGTCTATCTTATGGAAAAATGTAACCCAATAAATATCAGGTTCTCTCCAATCTCCCATTCCATTGTATTTGAAAGCAGGAGAGTGGAGAATAGAATGAACCACCCTCCTCAGTAACTGCCCAGCTAGGGAAGAAACAGAAGAAATCTTCATATGACTTCCCCTAACCCCATTTCCACACTTATTAAGTCATGAATATAAGAGGATAATTGTTACTTTCTAATGGTGAAGATACCTAGAAGAGGGTATAAATGCAGAAGAACAATAACAACAAATAACTATCAAACAAGAAAAATAAATTAGAAGGATAGACAGGAAAGAGCATGTAAAGAAGCGAGGAAGAAATAGTAAAGTGAGAAAACAGAAAGAAATAATGCTTAAAACAATAAGTAAGGGAAGCCACTCAGATCTTGGTTTCTAACACCATTCTCCAACTTCAGGAGCCAGGGTTTCTTGAAGAAATGTCTGACACTAAGCCTGAGGTAGGAAAGATACAAGATGACCCTGAAGCATACTCGTACTGCCAAAAAATACAGAAGTACTCAAAAAAAAAAAAAAAAAAAGAGAGAGAGAGAGAGAAAATAAACCCACGATGATGGGGCACAAGAGCCAACTGAAAGCTCTCCCAATGGCCAAAGCTGGAACAATTTGAGCAACAAAATAAAGTAGTGTCGGGTTATAACCCAAAGCATAAAATAAATATCCACAAGTGCATACTAATACAAATGAGTGAATAAGTGGATTGATAGATAAAAAACAGATAATTTTTCTTGTGCAGAAGAATTACAAGTAATTTATGCAGATACTCAAACAGGAGTAATGTAAATCCCACTCTTTAAATGTGGGTGGTGCATAGCAACTTCCTACCAACAACTACAGAATGGAAAGGAGGCTAAAGAGTAACTTCAGTATAATGTTAAACTTCATCAGAGTTATTATCAACAGTGATAAATCATGCTGCTAGCATATATCTTTAATATAATGCATTGAGAATGACAATTTACTTATCTAGCTTTCCATCAAAAATCTATTAAGATAACTCTAATCTAATCATAAGGATATCATTAGATAAATCTCAAGGGATAGTCTACAAAATGTTAAAGTGGTACTCCTCAAAACATTTACAGTCATTAAAAACAAGGAAATTCTGAGAGACTGACATAACCAAGAGAATCCTAAGGGTACAAGACAGCTAAATGTGATGTGGTATCCTAGATGGGGTTGTGGAACAGAGTGGACTTTATTTAATAATAATGTATCAATATTGTTTCACTAATTGACACCAATGTATCATATTAACATATGGTGGTAATAATAGGGGAAACTGAATGTAGAGCATACTATACTCTCAACTTTTTTGTAAATCTAAAACTAATATATAATATCTGTGTAAAAAAAACAGCAGATGAAAACAGGGTTTCTATTATAAAGGAGTTTGTCAAATAATATGCAACAGTTGGAGTCAGGAAAAAAAATAATTTTCAAAGAGTGTTTACTGGATTTGGTGGATGAGATTTCTTGGGAGATGCTAAGATAGCCAAGTAAATGCTGGAGAACAGAGAGAATGTTGCCATGAATCAGGCAGTAAATAGTATTTAGATAATGAAGGCAGCATGAGTATAACACTTGAATAGAAGAGGGAGTGAATAAATTGTGGATGTAAAGTTCCCAAGACAATAGGATGAATGATACCTGCAACACAGGGACAACAATTAGCTTTGAATAGGGAGAAAAATTTCTCTTTCTGAGACAGGAAGAAAGACAGTAGTGAGGAGTGGATATGCGATAATATAAGTCACACTAAGGGGACTGGGAAAGAAGATACATTTTCATGTTTTTTGGATACCATGATATCTCACCAGTGTCGGTTAAGAGAGGTATTATTTTACTTTAATGTTCTAACAAAAGAGATGTGTGTATCAATTTACAGTTTTGAAGTCAAAACTTCTTTCTTTGAAGTCAAGGTGTTTGTTTCAGGTCTCTTTCTTGATATTGATTATCCTCTTAACACTGAAATTTCTAAAACATATTTTATGCAATTTCTCTTCTCAGTGTTAAGTTTTTTAAGCTCTACCCATAATGACACATACATGTTTATTTCATTTATTTTAGTGGCTATTTAACATTTAGTAGTATGAATTAAAGTTTATTTTTTTCATTCTTCTATAGATGGACACTTAGGTCATTTTAATTTTATACAAATAATACTACAATGCACATTTTGTGTAAATGTGTCCTGGAACACAAGTATAAAATTTCTCTGAGGTATAATACAAAATTCTTAATCCCTGTGCCCTAAAATAGGAATAAATTTCAGCATGTGTCCCTCTTCCTTGGGTTAGGCGGTTCAAGGTTTTGTTTTGTTTTATTTTGTAATTTGCTCTGTTTCAGGTACAGAGCATAATTTTACTAACAACTTCATACAGGTAATTACATTGCTATGTACATTGAACCTACAAAGAGAAAGAAGACAAATGCACAAAGTTTCCAAGAGAGACCACAAGTGCTGGAAGAAAATTACAGTGTGACATATATGCCCAACATATGTAGAGTTTTAAATTCCAACCAGAGGAATAGGGCAACTTCATTAAGATTGTAGTTTCTGAATTCAGCCTTGGAGAATCATAATCATTTCAATAGAAAAAATAAGGTTTGATTGGAAGGGAAAACGTTGCCAGGCAAATTGGAGAAAGATCCTAAAATACATTCATGAACAGTGAATTAACGGGTTACTTTGGATAGACAATAAAAGGTGCAAAGAGTATTTTTGGAATATAATACTAGAAAAATATATTGTGGTCAGTTTATGCAGGACCTTAAATACTATGCGAAGAGTGTTACAATGTATTCTGGAAAGAATGGAGAACAATTAAAACAATAAAGTGAAATGACTTGAACTGCAACAGCTATAATTTTGCCTATAAATAACAGCCAAACATAAACCAACTTAATCAACTTAAAAACGCTTTAAATGTAAGTGGTTTGTTATGTTCTCTAAGAGTTACTAGAGATAATGCGGTTTCAGGATTGGCAAATTCAATTGCTCGGTCATTTCATTAAAGATCACAGGCTTTCAACCCATCTGCCTTGTCATCTCCACGTACCGGTGATATCTTCCTTCATGGCTGAAAGACAGCTGCACCGGTTCTAAGCTTCACATGTAGAAATGTGATGTCCTGTTAAAAATAGGGATACTTCCAACCTTGAATCTCAATCTATAAGTAAAACCTTCCCCAGGAGCCTACAGAAAATTTCCCATCAGGTACTCTTGGCCAGGAATGGGTCACAGGCCCTGATAAAAACAATTACTGTCGAGGGAAATAAAACAAACATGACTGAATTAGACCTATTGTGATTAACCCCAAGGGACTACAGAAAGTCATCTTTCTTAGGGTCCAAAGCAACACTGGGCTTTCCCAGTAGAGAGGAAAGTGGCAGTTATGAATATCTACATGAGCATATCAAACATAGAAGTAAGACCTATGTGTGGGAAGAATACTGGCAATAAGCTTGCCAATAAAAGATCTGTTTTGCAATGAGAGCCTAGACTAGGACAGTCACAGTGAGAAAAAAGATTGTTTTAAGGGACATCGGAAAAATAAAGAGGACTTGCCAAATGGCTGAAGGAGTGGTTGGCAAGGGCAGACAGGCTTGCATGGTGCTTCTAGAAGGATTGGGAAAATACACATATTTATTGCATAGATAAGGAATGCATAAGAGAAGCATATGGATATTGAAGATATTGGGCAGTATTTAGATGTGTTAATTCTAAGGGGCTGCTAATGTATCCAATAAAAAATTCCCTACAAGTACCTGGAAATGTAGCTCAAGAGAATAGAATATATAAGCTATAAATACAGGTGTGATCATTAAAGCACAAAAATGTAATTATTAAAGTTGGGAAACTAGGTGAGATCTTAAAGGTAAGCAAATGATAAAGAGATTCAAGTAAAGAAATTGAAAAAGTTCTCTATTTAGAGAAAGACAAGGAAGATGTTCAAAGATCATATTTAGAAAATAGTGGACATACAGTTAGAGGAAAAATCTAGAATAATTCTGCATTTTAGGTGTTATAACTATGCAAGTATGTATAAAAAAGATGAAAATTTGTGATTTGTCATACATGACCTTATTCACTATTTCAGTAGAACGCATGGAGTACAGGCCAGATGACAGTGGGTTGAGAAATGAGTGAAGTGTAAACAAGTGGGAGGAATGAGTGTTGGCTGCTTTCAACTCTTTAAGAAGTTTGTTAATGAAATATAAGAAAAGGATTGGGTTTAATCTTCCGTTACTTTCCAGTTTGTTTATTCTTATAATGATAAAGGACCCCTGACCATAATTACATGATGCAAAAAAAGATCCAGGAGAAAAGAAAATATTAAAAATAAAAGATAACACAAGACTTTAATATTCAAATTGTTCTCAGAGGTAGAGAAAGAAGACGAGGTCAAGAGAAAATGAGCAGTAAAGTGATAAGAGCTTCAGAAAGGAACAAGTTGACTTAGGGGAAGGAGAAGGTGAGTTCATAGCTGATCACTTTCTAGCATAAATTAAATGACAAACATTTAGAATGTTAGCGGAGAATGGAGAAAAAATTGCCAAGAATACCCACAAACACCATTCCTCTCCTCCAAAAAAAAAAAAAAAATGTATTTTAGTTCCTCCTCTTTTTTCATGAAATTTTAAAAAACATTTTTAGTAATACCATGTTTACTATTTTGATAAATATCCACAAGTGCATATATGTACATATACAGAAAAGAGATAAATGGAGAAACCTCAAACCACCTAGCAAAGCAAAAGAGATCATATACTTGAAAAAGAAAGATATATACAGAGGTAAACATAAGAAATTGACTAAAAATTACTGTAAGTCAAGCAATGGTGAGGGTCCTACCATCTACATGGATGGTAGATTATTATTAATGATATTCTCTGTGTCTGTCAAGTAGTCAAGGGATCCCTAAGCAGCAGCCTTTTGGCAGCCACTGGATGGGCTTGCAGCTCATACAGAAGTTCACCGATAAGGAGGCAATCGAGCCCAGATGGAGTTAGAAAGCTTAGTACTCTCACCGACAGGAACAGCTCTTCACAACCCTAGTTCCACAGCACCACACCAAATGAGTGGAGCCAGATGAGAGACATCATGAGTGGTGGCATTCCCCATCTTCAGAAAGCCAACTCTAAACTATAGCCAAGCAGTTTTATAGATTGCAGCTGTAGCCAAGATAGAAAGTCCTAGGCTTGACGGGAACCAGGAGACAGATAAGAAACTGTCTCCTAGCAGTCTTCTGCAATTTACCAGGTGAGCAAGAGATGGCCTTATGACAGCTCTTCCTACCAGGTACCAGGGAGGATCACAGCACATACCCCAAGAACTGTGATTGCCTTTCCTGTGTAGGCAAAGTGGAGAAAGGCAAGATTGCCAGGGAGCTATGGTAAAGCCATACTGCCTGCAACAGTGTACTCATTTTACCCATCACTTTCATAAAAATCTTCTAGATTTTTCTTATTATACCATTAACTCCAAAAGACCCATCTCTTTACAAAGATAAAAATTACAAGATTTGTTGCTTTTACTTAACAGAGACACTGACAGACCTTCATTTTCTCACGTACAATTACTTATTAAATGCCTACAGTATGACATTTCTTATTAAAGGAATAAATGAATGTATTTCATGCATTTGTCAATGTAAAATGATCAAATCTCTGCATTAATGGCTCACATCAAAGACATTAGTCTAAATCACAAGTCATAAAATGAAAAGTCATATTTAAATAAAAAGCAAAATTGTAACAGTTGAAAATAAGAACAAAAAGATGTGTATCCACATCTTAGAAAGAGCTACTAATCAAAATTATCCACTCAGAATTTCTTGCAGAGGGAAATGCAGAACAGTTTAAAATGAATGAACAGCTCAATGAGCAGGCAAATGAGAATGATTAGAAAAACACATTCTTTTATATAAAAGTAGAAATATGTAAAATAAAGTATGTGTGCATTTTACACACATTTAGTTGCTTTTCTTTAATGGATTTTGGCTTTTTAACTATTTTTTAAAGTTGGTACTTTAAAATTAAAATTCCTAGATTGATTTATTAATCTTTCAATTGCCTTTTCTTATTTTCCTTCTCACCACTACCACAACGCACACAAAAATACAAATGTTTCTGCTGAAATCTAGCTCCATCTATAAGGGAAAATACAACAGAAATGAAGAGAAATTGGGAACCTACACACATGCAGACAGCTAATCTAAGTACTTTACATGTATGATCTCATTTAACTATTAGCAAATTATAAATATGCTCTTTAAAGGTAAGAAAACAGTGTTATTTGTAATATTAAGTATCTCCCTCCACCATTGTCCATCTTAAAGGCATTAAAGCAGACCTTTGAACATTCCCCTTCCTTTTGAATATATTAGAAATTGGTCCAAGGTCTAGCCGAGTTGTTCACTTGGAAGCAGATCCCATGCCCGTCCCCCTCGTCCCAGCTACATCCACTCCTCCGAGGACTTATCTCACCTTTGCGCCATACTGGGGAGCATGTGGGACTGACTTGGCACAGCAGTAGGTTCTGAGACTGAATTTAAGCACAAAACTTAAGAGGATAACCAATGTAACTTTACATTTTCTATAATCTGATTTTCCAGTATAAGCAACCATTCCACAAGGGGAAGGGGAATTAATCTCAGACAGTTTACGGTTTCCCTCGTACCTATAGGACCAGTGTTCCTCTGAAGGCTGTAGGAGTTGCCATCTGCTCTGAATTATTAACAATGCACCTGGGTATCTGATGAGATGCGTTTGCTTCTGGTGTCAGTCTGCAATCTGCCAAGGAAGGCACCCAGTCATCACTTTTGCCTAACTATAGGGGACGTTTGATTTTGACTCTCATTAAGCCAAATTGTGTTGTCCTTTCTAGTGCATGTATCAATCTGTTGCTTCTCTCATGATGGAGTCTGAGAAACTCATGGGGCCATCTATGGTGCTCTATCATTTTCAGGCTATTCTGGGAGCCATCACAATTGTTCCACTACCCTCTGTCTTGAGGGTAATGAGGTTGTTCTTTGGTGGTTCTCAAGCCTGTCTGATAAATACATCTTGCAGCCATTTCTGTTCTAGGGTCTGAATGCTTCCTTGAGATTTACCAAAAAAAGGGGTTAAATCTCTCTCTAAATTTAGATGCCCCAAATCTGTGTGGACTTCTGTAATCTTTTTCTCTCTTGCCCATGGTAGTACATGTGAATTCAGGGTTCAAGGCCCCAGCCAGGGGTGCCACCAACATCTTGGCCCTTTCTTCTTCTTCTGCCCTCTAACCCCCCTCACAGGAAGGAGTTAGGAGTGATAAACCTTGATCAAACCTTACTTGAATTCTCCTGAATCCATCGTTTTCTATGTGAAGATGAAATATTTATATTTTTTCAGAAACTCTATACTATCAAAGTCCAAAATCCAGGAAAAGACTTGTTTTCCCCATATTTCCAAAACATTCTGCCCTTGAGCAAAAGAGCATGGAAGTGTCTATTTACTGACTAAAATACATTAAATGTATTTTAGAAATGAGAGAGGAGTGTAGGGACAAGGTGACAATATGGGAAATATGATCATGTGAATCTGTTCATATATCATAATGCTATCACATGGCTCAGCGACAAGCTGACAGAATAAATGAGGGGTAACAATTCCTTTTGTTTATCCTGCTCTTTCGTTTTAAAAACCATTGAAGCATATATGAGTATATTTGACTTTATTAAAGGCTACAGGTAACTAAATAATAAATAAAACTGTATATCTAATGTGGCATTCCATTAAGAATGATATTTGTTAAGATTGAACCTATTAAAATTGTTTCTATTAAGAATGATATCATTCTATTAATATGAAATCATATTAAGGGGAAGCATCCAAAAGGTAAACACTTTATCCTCTAATGCCCTTGCACTTTGTTCCTGTTGCATGATCAATCATTACCATATGTTTGGGGCCCCCAAACCTACCTTTATGGGTATATCTTCCAGGGTTCACTTAACTAAAAACAACCAGTAATTGGGGTTAATTAGTCCAAACTAATACTAGGGACAAGCAGTTTAAGGTGATCCCTCATGAAACAATGATCTTATCTCCTCTTTTTCTAGAATAATCTTTGTCCCTCTTTTTTCAGCACCCCAAGGAGGGTTTCATGTGCACCTATTAATGGCTACTGCTCAAATGGCTACAGGGATAATGGACCTGAGCTTCAAGATTATTATTTTATGGGCCTAAATATGTTGCTAGTCAAGGTGTGATTTGGGTAGTAGGTAAACTAAATAAAATGTGGGAAAGGGGAGGGAAGCTGTTGCTGGTACTTTTTGTTTCTCTAATACTGAGATTGAGATTAGCCTACTATGGAATAGTAGTCTGCAGGAAGAATGAATGAAGGTCTTTTGCAAAAATTTGGATGGAATGGAGACCATTCTCTTAAGTGAAATATCTAAAGAATGGAAAAACAAACACCACACATACTCACTACTAAATTGGAACTAACTGGCGAGCACATATGTGCGTGGAGAGAAGTACGACTCAATGCAATTCGGTTGGGTGGGGGGCGAAACCTACCTAACAGGTACAATGAACACTATCTGGGTAATGGGCACACTTACAACCCTGACTCAAGCACAACAAAACTGATACATGTAACCAAAAACATTTGTACCCCATAATATTCTGAAATAATAAAAAAGAAAAAAAGAAAAGAAAGGAAGAAATTATTAAAGAAAAAAGAGAAATAAGAGAGTCTGTGGTTGAAACATTATCAGCACTTGCAAAAATAGCTTAAAAAAGTGGAAAATTCAATGTAGTATAGCTCATATAGGCTTATACAGTTTAGGATTAGCAGAAAATTATGTAAAAGATACTTGCTCTTTCTAATCATTTACCTCTACATATTCAGTAAACTGTCAATTATATGCAATGTTTTGGCAGTTTTCTTGGAGATGAGGATGCAGTAGTGACCAAAAATGGCCATTCTCGTCCCTCAATTTTCAATATTTCACACCTGCTAAGTCTGCTTCTTTTTGTGATTCTGAAATTTGCACAGTAAGTTCAATAATATCAAATGATGGCCCTCTAATTTGTAGTTGCCACACACTTTTACCTTTACTTAAAATGCCCTCTCCTAACACACAGATGTATGCAGTCACAACATTCAGTGTCCAATAAAATCTTTGACTAAATGCAGTTGATATGCATTTTATGAAAGAAGTTAATTCTAATTATCGCAAAAATTTGTTGTTTTCCAAATTTAATTATTTGAAGAACAACAAAGCCTACACTTGAAAATCAAAGAAGCTTTTTTTTTCAGTTGGCACATGGTGAGGATTCAGTGACTATCAATAGCTTAATGAAGTCTAATATTACTATATTGTAATTAAGACAAGACAAATGGTTCTAATCCTTACCAAAAATTGTCACATTATGTGAGATTTTAAGTTATGGGTAGATACAATTGAACATAAGTGGATATTTGACACAGAGTTGTATTTGAACTTCAGCTTTAGCACTTTGGGAAAATTGAGTACCATTTAGTGAACATGGAGAGAGATATAATGGAAAGAAGCAAGGTAAGCTAACATCATAAAAACTTCCCTGAGTTGGAGAATATATTACAGAATATAGCAGAATGTGTTCACTGGATTTGATACATTTTAACTCTGTGCTTTTTCAAAGTCACACAAAAATGAAACACTCATTCCAATATTTTGTGTTCTATTAGTTTCAGAGAAAATGGAAATTCAGGATACCTGAAGGCATGCTTTGCATATTTAATAATGTCATTATAGCCAATTTTAATAAAGAAATATCTCTGTAAATATACTATTATTGTTATTGTTTTGTTATAAGCTGTTATTGTTATTAGCTAAATTAAAATGCCAGACATGCTATTCTTCCTGAAGCTATTCTAAACGGAAACAGTGAATTTTAGGAAAGCTCACACGTAACACATAGAGTTGTTTTTTCTCATGAGAATTCTATCTCTGGTTTTCAGTCTCTCAAGACTCGAATAATTAGTATAAATAGATAGCTTGCATATTGAGGAGCTTTGAAACCAAACATTTTTGAAGTTTTTTGTTACTGGCGATAAGGGGGAAAAGTACATTTCTTCCTATTTTTAATGAGACATTTAAATTTCTCTTTTTGAGAAAAAGGTACAATAATGTGTGCTCATAAAGGGAAAGGTAAATTATGTTAGAAAATACATGAAGAAAAGAAGATGATTTACTGCATTTTTTATCCATTTTAGTTCAAAAATTAAAGAGCATTTTTATAAAAATGAGAAAATTGAAAGCTGAAGTTATGGAATTTATTATGTTGACTATTTTACCAATTAGGCAGTGCATTGTTTTAGCAAATTTTTATAAGAATTTTAAAATGTCATGGGAACATTTGCTAAAATATTCCTATCTTTCTTTTTTCTTTGTTTTCTCTTCTTCTTTCTTCACTAACTCTCATACCTCCTTCCTGTTCCATTCTATTGTTTTATTCTCATCTTTCTGTTTTTTACTGCTTTTCACCTCCACATTCAAAAGCATCTTAGATAACAGTGAGAATAGTCACATCAAAGCCAGTCCACTCTCAGTGTGGAGAGAAAAACTTACAAAGCAATGAATCCAAATATAACTACCAGCCCCTGTTATAGAGTCATTTCCACTATATGATTCAACATAAGATAAGTAATGGATAAGTATTAATTTCAACAAAGAAGAACATACTCCTCTTTTGCAGACTCTGGGTGTGATGCCCATAGCTGTAATACACGTGTAGGATCATCCCGCCTCTCCTTGTCCCTCAGTAGGACATTGGACAGAAACCTTCACGGCCAGGATCCCTCTGCCTCCACTAGATTTTACATTAATTACTTCCATAACAGTCCTCTCTTCTTTTCAACCATCTCACTTCTTGGTAGGTAGCATTAAATTTATACCATTTTGGAAAAGAAATTAATTCTGGTTGGCCATGAAGTCTAAGATACTTCATGTGAGTGGTAATATACAGCTAAATTGCTATAGTTCATTCTTAATACATTCTTTTCTGTCATGTACTAAACTCCTTTAACAGTAAATCTGACAATGACTACAGGTCACTTAAGTAGGGTTAAGTATTTAAAAGTGAATCAAATTATAGGGGGAAATAGATCAAAAAATAAATATCTATCATTACATTATGCTGTTTCGAGAGGCTCTTCAAATCTTATTTAAAGTCCATACATTTTAATGTGTCAGAGAAAATAAAAGCCGAAAGGAAAATCTACATTTTTATCCTTTGGCCTATAAGGAGCAAGGAGACTGAAAGAACAAAGATAAGAACAAAAGAAAATAATCTAGGCATAGCCACAGAGCAATGACAAATTCCTCTTAAATCACAGAAGACAAGAAAATTTAAAAGATTGATAACTCTCAATGTAGTATAAATCATATTTTCTATCTATCAACCTGGACCTATCTATCTGTATTGTTACTGGAGGAAGTATTATTTTTTCTGACAAGCTGTTGCTCTTAGCAACAAGTCATCCTGATATTTTCTTTGATTATAACTAAAGAGCAATATCCATTCTTGTTACATGGGTGTAAAGTATAATTTAAAGCTCATTAAAAGTGTAGCAGGTGTTCACGTATAAAGTGCAAAAAAAAAAATAGAGGAAAGAATTTCTCTATGGCTGAGCTGTCAGTGCTCTAAAAGCCTAATTTATTTTGCATAACCTTTTAGCAAATAGACATGATTATAATAGAGAGAAGAGAAATGGAAACAATATATGCAGGAAAGTAAAGGGACTTAGCCTTTTGATTTGACCTTGATTCCAACCCTTTGAAAATATTACAGTCTTTTAACAATTGCAGCTTTGACATATAACACACTTTTCTTCCCAGGAGATAGAAGTTCTTCAGACATTTTCTTAGCATAAAAGCTGCTCTAAAGTAGAAAATGAGTAGGTGCATAAACTGAAGCAGAGTCAGTTTATATTCATTGCAAAGCAGGGAAAGGAATGAATGTTCAATCATCCAGTCTTTTCATGGGTTCATTTTTCATGTGGAAAGCTCCTATTCTGCAGATAGGAAATTCAAACTTGAATTCAAAAGTGAGTAAAAGTCTTGCAATTGGGACTGTTTCTTAAACCCTTCAATTGTTGGCTTAAATTAACCAAATAGTGAGAAATAGACTGAAGTCCATAAGATCTAGACTTAGCACCGAGACTAAAAGTTATAATTATTAACACAATGACACTATTTGAACTGTGGACTTGAATCCTTCTTGCAACCAATAACTCTCTCGAAAGCTCAGAATTTGTTGACACTCATTTGATTTTGAGTAGTTCAAGTTATTAATATTTTTCTTCCTTTAGGAAATAGAACGAACTATAATTTTTTTAAGATGGAGAGGCATATGAAGAGGAAGTGTGATATTCAAGAAAGAAACAAATAAAACCCTTACAATTTAATGTAATAACATTCTGAGACTGTTTTATGAGATTTAATGCTGATACTAAAAATTAATTTTTGAAATAGAAAAGGCAAATATTCATAGCATTAACACAAAAATCTTAAAGTAAAATTCCATATAATCTTAACACAACCCAAAATGGATTGAGGGAAGAATGGAAGTAAAAGTTTGCCAAAGTACCTCATCATGTTCAATATATGGGGGTGAAAAGGATGGTTGAGAATTTTGTTTATTTTCACTTCCTAGACAACACATATGCATTTAAATAACTTTAAGTCATAAGGAAGAATTAATAGCAGCCAATTACTTCCTTTTCCCATTAATGTTATAGTAGGGAAACTGGTGTGTTGAAGAATGTGAAGCAGCTATTATAGTTGTGTCTAAGGAGTTAGTACAGAGGTTTCAGAAAAGTATTTGTTCAGCTTGAATACACTCCTTTTTTTATTTTTAATATGAGTTAAGAAGCAATTGTCCCTCCTTTTCTGACCCAGTAGAAATGACTGATGCCTTTGTAGGCTGCCCTGGTTTCCTTTTTACAATGTGGCGCTTCAGGCAGCTTCATGCTTGTTTGTTCTTGCCTATCCTTAGTGGATGTTTGAATTTGTCACTTACAGCATAAAGCAGTCTTATTTATTATTCATAAAATTACAATCGGTGTCACTCATTCTTTCAAATCTTCTGTATATGGAGGTTACTAGATAAATATTTGTAGAACTACATTAAATTTTTTAGTCATGACAACTTGAGAGTAATATTCCAAATACTGCTTCATCCTGGGGAATCTAGCTCTGAAATTTTTAATGGTGATATAATTCCATAGTCTATCAAGGAAATATTAAGATTATTTGAATTTTAGGTAACACACACTGTTGTTGCACTTCTTATATTTCATTCTAAGGGAATTTAAACCCTTCTTCGTAGTGTGGAATAAACACATCATGTACTTAAAATTGCAAACCACAAAATTAACTTTCTGCAGCAGGTCATTATTAGTCAGTGTTTCTCAGAAGGTAATCTAGCATGAAGATTTTCTATATTTTGAAAATGATGTCAAGAATGTCAACTTCTGTCAACTTAGTATTTGTATTAAAAATCATTCTTTTACTTTCTGCAGCATACGCTAATATGATCACATTCTTACCTTCCCATGGATCCTCATGTGGTTCCTTAGTGGTATTGTTAGAGGTCTGCATCGGGAATACTCCAATGAAGTAAAATGTGTCTTCTAAAATAATCTGCAAAATGTTAGTATGGATTTGGAGGTTGAAACTATCCACTACCAGAGACAAAGTTCTCACAGAGGATTAATAATTCCCATCACTCTATAATGATGTTAACAATCATGCCTTCAAAAATGTCAAAAGTTTATTGAAAACCTTGGTCATAATTGAATAGGGGTAGTAATATTTCATTATGACATATTTTGGGCTATCAGATTATAGCATATTTCTCTTGAGGACCATCTATTTTATTTGCTTTAAGATAGAATAAAAAAACCTTTTATCATAAAAAGTACTAGTAAGTAGACTAACTTATTTAAAGTACTTCAAGGTGTCCCCAAACTATCATTATAAGTAAAGGGTCTTCTTAGATTTTTGATGGCGGTATCTTTAATTATTTACCAGTAATGATTTGCATTGGATGTACTCTACTTTCTGTTACCCAGTTTCTAAAAATACTTTTTCTCCTTAGTCTATAAGTAGTACATGCTCATTAAATAAATTTTCAAACTATAGGATGATAGTCTGTATCTCTAAGGACATCGTTTAGGGGAGCAGGATATTATAGTAATATACAAATTCAAGATTTTGTTTAGCTAATGTTTACATGTTTTCCTAATTCACATAAATCGGGGAAAATGTGTGGGGGAAGGAAAGCAGACTCCTTTCCCAAAGAATTTTATTGAAGGGAAAAAAATATATATCCACAAGGATATTGACAGAAACTAACAGTACAGCAGAAGCAGCAGCCAATTTATTGGTTTCTGATATGTATTGTTGTACTATTGTCTTTTCAACTCTCTTTACTTCTTAAAACTTTATATCCAACCATGATACACTTTCTTCTATTTTAATTTCCACTTTATTCTCTTAGTATGTTCAAAACATAAAGTTATAATTTGCTTTTTTTCTGTATATCCAAAGCTAAACTTTTTAGTTCAGAATCCACATCTTATTAAAATGTTTCCTCTAAATTAGTTTCATTGGTATTTGCTATGGCACATAGACAGCATAGATATTATTTGCCCTCAAGACAGAGAATCTTACTGCAAGTTGGATTTTTTTAATTTTTCTTTGCTCTGTGACCAAGATATCACCCTCACAAAAGACTCCAAGTTGTGATGTGGCCCTTCTTTTCCTGACTTCTTCCAGAGTTGTCCTTAATTCTTCATTCTGCAGCCAGCCTTCCTAGTTCCAGCTACTCACTTTCAAAACAGAAAATTCCTAATCTAGAGATTACCCACACCTTTCTCCCTACCTAGTAAGTGTATGAGGTAACTGTTTAACTCTCATCTACTGCTCCGTGGAGTTTTGCGTATAACATTACCACAAATAATGACAATGGAAATAATACAGGTTCTATGATTAACCCAATTTTATAGACAAGAAAATTAGACCTTAATGTAGTTTAGCAAATTGCTCAAGAATGTGCAGCTAATAAGTAGGGTAATCAGAATTTGATGCTAGGTCACCCTGGCCCTAGTCTCCCATTTACGGAGATTTCCCTATCTTCCCTCATTCTCCGTATACAGGCTATCAGGGATTGATTCTTTATTCTAAGCATGACAAATATTGTGTGTTGTGAAAGCTAATTATCCTGACAACTCCATATATAGGTAACCAGTCCTAGATCTGCAAACCTACACTTACGAGAGTCCAGATTCCATTTATCCCTTGGGAAGCTCTCTAGGCTTGGCTGGCCTTTTGTGTTCTCACACCCATTCCCAGGTTCCTGACCTGGTATTATACTCTGCACGGGAAGATATCATGTCAATACCCCCCCAAAATGGATAAAGGGGCCAGTATATCAACGTGTATGTTCAGAAAGAATCAAGTTAAAGCAATCAGAATAAGTTTACTCTGCTTTCTCCATAACCAGCTGAGAAAAGTAAACTTTAACACTGGTACCAAGATTTCCTGACTTGGGTGCCCTGTCAGGTCAGCGGAAAGAGGTAAGGTTAGTGGCAAACAGGTATTTAGAGAACTTGAGGACATAAGTAGTTAAATATTCTATTCATCCTATTTTCAGCTAATCTCCTTCTAACATAAATAACACTACTGCTCTCTGCCATTTCCCTCTGGCCACCTTTACCAAATGGCCTGTAATTGTATATCCTTGGAAATTAAGGCTTTAAATACCACATAAGCCAGAAAAATCACCTTACTCTAATTGCATGTGATTTCTTAAGCATGATGAAATGCGTAACTATGCACTATGACCATGCCATCCCATTTTCTCAGCTCTTTTTCTACTTCACAAAAAAAATGCTTGATAAGAAGAGAAATAAAATCATAAGAATAAAAAAAGAGAGAAAAATCACTAAACATAATTTAACATTACTGTATAGACAAGTGTATATTCAAAATTTTTATTTTTAATATACTTCTATAAGTGTTTTCCATATTATTGCCTGCTCTTAGGAAATATTTTAATGAATGCATGATAGTCTACTAAGAATAAATACTACAGTTTACTAGATTCTGTTCTTAATGCTTGACTCTTACTGATTTTTGCTTTCATTGCTATATATTTATGTAACAAATAGCTCTTTTTTATAAAACCATTTCTGTGCTTAGGTTTAGAATCAGATTTCTAATTAAAAAATAACTAGATGAATTAATGCAAATATTTTAAAGACTAATCACATATTTAGACTGATCATGTATTTAAAGATTCTTGATTCTAATGATGTTATTTTTGCCTAATTAAAAAATATATACTCAATGATCCATGCCATTGAAAATCAGTTAAAAGTAGGGAAACTATTAATAGTAAAAGAATTTAAAATCAAAGTCCTTGGCAATAAAATGATCACTAGAACATTTATGTGCACATTTCTGTAAGATAATACTTTGACAGACATGTTAAGCACACTGGATTTGAGAAAAAAAGCTGGTTTCACATTCTTCATCCACGTTTCTTTTCATATTTATTTCCACAAGTTATTTAATGTCTTTAAATTTTTCTTATATCTGAAATTTGAAAAATAATAGATAATAAGTCTATCTTACAGTTGTGCTGTAATTAGTAAGTGGTATAATGAGTTAAAGGACAAACTAAAATTGTGGGTATATAGTGAGCCCTCATTAACTGTAAGCAATTTCTAACTTGCCCAAGGCCCTGTGGCATAATGCTGAGTAGTGTGTGCTCTGGGGGCGGGTTGCCTGAGTTTGATTCCAGTTATTTGAACTCTTTGTATCTCTTTCTTCGGATGTAAAAATGTGAGTAACCACAGCACTTATTTTTAAATGTCATTGCTTGTGTTGCAGAAGTTAAAAAATATATATAATAGGGTCTGGTTTATAGTAAATATTGAATAAGTAATATTTTTATTATTAGAAATTACCAATAAGATATTATAATTTTCTATTCTGTTTTTAATTAGCAACTATCTTCATTACCAGAAAATATATTGCTCAGCAGTTATCATAAAGAAAACAACTGGACAATTTCATTTCCAAACGACTGTTTCCTTTTTACTATGAACTACTGGGTCTAAATGCTACTTAAAGTCCATAACTGCTGTGTTTGGATAAAACAAAGCTACTACCATGCAACACAGTGGCCTATACACATTCTTCAGTCAAACAGGAATTGCTAAATATAATTTTAGAACTCTAATCTTAAAGTAACATTTTAAATAAAAACATTCATTTCAAAGATTCAGGTAAGATAGATAATTTTTTGACAGGATGCTTCCAAAGCTAACTATAAAGAAGCTAATTTTTTTCATGATAAATCAAACTTTTTATCCCCATTTGCTATTCCTTATTTAAATGTGTTCTCAAGGTTAAAATTTCTGTGTGATTTTCAGGTTTGTGTGGATTTAGGTTAATGTGTAACATTTATACACATACACACACACATATATAATTTTAAATTATATATGCATACATATATAATTTTAAATTTATTTCTAAAAATCAAATAAAATGGCATTACTATATTATTAAAAACTTACCAGGTGTTAGTAAAAAGTTAGGACACTTACTTGTTTAATTATTTATTATTTATTTTGGAGACTAAGACCTTCTTCAGCAAAACTAAGAAAATCATGAGCTTGGTTATTATAAATGTTCTTATTACAGAAATAAAAAATATAATACATTTGTACATAGAGTTATTGTTATTACTTTAGTCAAAATAAAATCTCAATTTTATGTTTTAAAAATAAATTTCTTATAACAAATGATCTTTAGAAGAAGAAAGGTAAATTAAAAGCAAGAAACTATGCTAAAATAAATTATACATTTCCAATTAAATAATTTAGATAGGCCATCTTCTAAGATACATAAGTTTGGATTTTAAACATTTCTTAATTCTGTAATGATGATTTTTATATATTTTTTGATTTATTTTTTTATTTGTATATATTCATGGGGTACAAGTGCAATTTTGCTACATTGATATATTGCATTGTGTTAAAGTCAGAGCTTTCACTGAATTTGTTGCTGGAGCAATGAGCATTATACCCATGAAGCAACCTCCCAGCATCCACCCCATTCTCACCCCTCCACTCTTCCAAGTCTCTGTTGTCCATCATTCCACACTCTGCTTCCATGCGCACTCATCATTTAGCATGGAAGTGAGAACATGCAAGTATTTGCCTTTCTGCGTGTGAGCTGCTTGACTTAAGATAATGGCCTCCAGTTCCATCCATGTTGCATGAAAGACATGATTTCATTCTTCTTTTATGCCTTAAATAGTATTTCAGAAAATATGTACCACATTTTCTTTAGCCAGTCCTTTGTTGTGGACATTTATGTTGATTCCATATCTTTGCTATTGGGAATCGTGCTGCAATGAACATACGAGTGTAGGTATTTTTTTTTAAATACAATATATTGATCTCTTTTTCTTTGGGAAGATACCTTGTAGTAGGATTAGTGGATCATATAGTAGTTCTATTTTTAGTTCTTTGAGAAATCTCCATACTATTTTCCATAGAGGTTGCACTAATTTACATTCCCACCAACAGTGTATAAGTGTTCCCTTTTCTCCCCATCCTTGCCAACATCTGTTATTTTTGTCTTTTTAATAATAGCCATTCTGATTGGTATAAGATAATATCTCATTGTGATTTTAATTTGCATTTCTTTGGTGATTAATGATGTTGAATTTTTTCATATGTTTATTGGCCATCTGTCTTCTTTCAGAAAATGTCTATTCATGTCCTTAGCCCAATTTTCAATGGGGTTATTTCTGTTAGTTTTTGTTGAGTTGTTTGAGTTCCTTATAAATTCTGGGTATTAGTCTCCTGTCAAATATGCATATCTTGCAAATTTTTTCCCATTCTTCAGGTTGTCTGGTCATTCTGTTATTTCTTATGCTGTGCAAAAATATTGTAGTTTAAGTCTTATTTGCTTATGTTTGTTTTTGTTGCTTTTGCGTTTGAGGTCTCAATCATAAATTCTCTGCTTAGATCAATGTCCAGAATAGTTTTCCATAGATTTTCTTCTAGTATTTTTATAGCTTTAGGTCTCACATTCAAGCTTTAAGTCCATCTTGAGTTGATTCTGTATATGGTGACAGATAGGGGTTCGGTTTCATTGTTCTGCATATAGCAATCCAATTTCCCCAGTACAATTTATTGAAAATTGGAATGGTGCCCTGCTGAAGCCGCTCTAGGCTCAGATGCCTGTAGGATTACATGCAGGTTCCCTTTCCAGAGCAATGTTTCTGTACCATCTCTAGACATTTCCCTTTATTAGGCCCAAGGCCCAGGTGAATCAAGTGCTTCTCCTACAGCCAAGACAGTAAAACTTATTTTAAAGTGTGGAGACCTAGGGCTTCCTCTCTTACTATTTTCCCACATCCAGGAGCTTCTCCTGGCTCTCAACCAGTCCCTGGACAGGCAAGCTGCTTTAAACCTTCTACTTACTTTTGATGTTTCCTGTTACTTCCCTGGTAAATTCTAGAGTTCTTTCTTAGAAAATCTGTTAGAAATATGAGTATCTGCTTACTCTTCTAGTTCATCTCCATGGTGGAGGCACATACTACCTACATCTCTGATTTTTATATTTTCAATAGTTAATTTATTTTGCATATTTTTTTGTGCAGAAATAAACTTTGTATTTCTTTACCTAATTCAGGTTTTCAGTTTGACCAAAGTTTTGACTCTCTGGTAGGGAAGTTCAATTTCCTTTATGTTTTAAGGTCTTCTCCCTCTCTTAAGGTTATACAGGAATTTGGAGGGTTTATGTACTGCCAAAATATAAGGGTAGACCTCAGCCCTGTTCCATTGTGATTAAGTCAACCTTTTTGCTCCTTCTCCTACTCAGGCCGAGCCTAGTGAAGTCCTTTCCCTACTGGGGCACCCAGATGGTCTGGATGGGCTCAGAAATAACCTTCACAATGGGACTCCCCACAGAAAATAGCAGATTCTCTCATTTATTCCTCTGGCTGTCACATATGTGACATTCTACAGCCACGACACCAAATCAGGGCAAGAGGGACATATGTTTACCACTTGAACAAATAAGGCAACAAATAAGGAAAACAATCTTATAAACTTTTTACTTCCCAATCTGTGTAATCGCTCCCTGTCACTTTTGGATTAGCCTTATACAACCCCCTCTCCTTAACCCTCACAACCCTTTCTTCCCTTTTCCTCTATGTGCCTTTATTTTCTAAACTGAACAGAGATCTTTTTTTTTGTTACGCTGAAACCTCTCAAGTGTTAAAGACTGTCTAAAGAAAGTGAACCCAAATAAGAACTGTAAAGATTGTGGAAGTGATGATAACCCTTCATTTCATAAGTCTTCTACAATAGTGAGGACACAATGAAAATAGGTAAAAACTTAGTAAATTGTCTTGCCATCTAACTTCTATTTGTCTTACATCATGTTGTACTTTTAAAAAGAATAACATAGTAAATAGTACAGATAATGCTAGAATTGTTTCAATATAATGGAGAGATATAAAGAAAATATAGTCCCTGGATTGACTTGTAAGGACAATTTTCTTAATGTCACTTTCAACAGAAAGACAATGGTATTTTCAGAGATGAAAGAAGAGCTTTTCTGCTCAAAAGTATATTCTTGCTCAGCTATTGCTGCTTGAAATTGCTTTTATTCTAAAAAATGTTTAAACAAAACATATAACTACTAATGTTCATACCCTTATGGCTACAGGTGAAATAGGTAGGTGTTACTGTTTGGCCGGTAAATAATAGATATAAACATTTCCTACCCACCCTTTTTGGAAAGTAGGTTTTAATATTCTAACAGTGGATTAGAGGGAGCAACTATAGGGAAAAAATTAAAATGACTGCACATACAATGTGCTTGATATAAGAGAGGTAAAACAGAAGGAAATCAAACCAAAATAATAGAAACACCACATAGGCACAGTGAAAGAAGCTTCTCCAACCTCTGGAACCAGATTGGAAACTTCTTTATATAAAAGCAAAAAATTGATATAAGTAGACAATTTGCATTCCAACCATTCCAATTCCAGGATATTGCTAGTCACATGCTCAGAAAGCTTTATAACTATATATTCATTTTCTTAGAATTTTCATTCATCTCCTAAAAATTGGAGATTGTAACCTTCATAAATCCCTTGAGGATTTGCAGATGAAGGCATTATATAGCTGTTAACTATTAATAATATCTATTAGCACAGGACCATTTACATAGCTTCTGTAAGCAGCCTTTAAAAAATTTAAAAAAAAAGATTGCTTAAAATTAATATAATGGGGGAAAAAAAGAAACCTTCAGTACAAATGGTAGCTTCCATTGATTTGTATTTGAACACAGGATAGGCTGCCAAAAAAGGAAGTCTGCCAATAAGATTTTTCCTGCAAAGGTTTATAATAGAATATGAGCTGCCTTAGAATTTATGAACACTGTATTTTACATTCTGGACATATTACGTATGTGAATTTTGTGGTTTTCTATCAAAAAGGTCAAAATCTGAATTGGATTCAAAATACTTTTGACTGTAATGAACTCCTTAGTTTATTCTGTACTGTAGAATCAGTTGCCCTGCTTTTGTTCTGAAAATGGCGTACTTATTTCAAAATTGAAACAACAATTTTAACTGTCAACATTATCTCTTTATCTCAAGAAAGTCACTTTGTAAGTTTCTGGTGAATGCATTGATGGGGAAATTAAATTCAGATTATTTTATGTCTTAGTCATCATATTTACTATATTTATAGTTCCTTAATTTTTCCCCTGGAATTTTGCCTCAGTTTTAAGTGTGAAATCTGCCACTCCAGCAAAATCAGCATTGAGAAGCCCCTGAGAATCCCAGGCTCCGACATCATTGGAAGTTGTGAGAAAATAAAAGATTACTGCACCATCAAATGTTTGGTAGTAACTTCCAGACAACTGCACTCAGCATACTTAATAAGAATAAGGTCAATTCTAAGAGTGAGGATAAGATTAATGGTCATATACTAAATTATAAAGCTTATAAAATGGTGATATTATTTTGCCTAATCAAAATATGCATCAAGATAATCTCCAGAGTAAAATCCTATGAATGAGTAACTGCTTTGTATTTCCCAGATCTGTATTTGAGTTGATTTTCTCCACATGATCTTGCCTTTAAGATTGAGCATGGAACAGTTACATTTCTTAGTAATGAATCCAAGACAACAATCCATTCTCTTTCCCTAAATATTATGCTCTTTTTAAAAAAAATAAACTAAAATAAAAATATTTGGTAAAATCCTTAATGGCCGCAAACTTTGATACCAGGCCCAAGTACATTATTCTTGCTACAGAGAGTCTCCTTTGTGTCCATATTTCATCAATGTACGGCTATTGCCAAGTTACTATGACTTTCTTAGGCATGGCTTCTCCAGCGGCATATTTCTTTAAACTTACAAGCCCTCTTGGTTTTTGTGCATAAGCCTCATATGCAGAAGTGACACTGTGAGCAAAGACCTGAACTGACAATGATAAGATCAAACACAAATTAAGGTTTCAGTGCCCTAAGGCATGGAAAAAATTATAGCCTCCTTGGCCCTCAGTTCCATAGGTATAAAATTACTGGGTTGCACAAAGATTAGTGGTTTTCAAATCGACTAATCTTCAGTATTACTTGAAAAGCTTCACAAGAATACAGATTCCTTGCCTTATCTATATTATCATTATAGAAATCACCACAGGGCACATGAATGTGTGTTTTCTAAGAACTCCAAAGGTTAGCTTTGGAGACACATTTGGAAACTAGGAGAGTAGATGATACCTAAAGTCTCTTTCATTTCAAAAATAGTAAGAGTTCCTAAATATCAAATAAATAAGATAATAGCTATATGCTATTAAATTTATACATCCTTATACATCTTCTTACTGGTTTTTGCCAGATGACATGCCATGTATGGTATTGTTTGATTTATTTATAGTATTTCATTTAATTAATTCCACAACCATATAAGACAGTGTTATTTCATTTGACAGATCACAAAATCATGGCCTACTTACTCAGATTTACATGACTAAATGTCATATCTAACTTAATATTTAATCACAAGCTATCTGACTATAAAGACTTTGTTACTATTAATATTATATTGCAGTCTATAGGGTTTGCTATAACACATGATGAAAACATTCATACAACTGAAATTACTGGGGTACCAAATGTTACTGTGTAGACTATTAAAATGTCCTTCTCAAAATGCCTACAACAAGAGAAGAAAAGGAAATAATGAGGAAAGAAGAAAAAAGATGTAAGGTTGTTTACAAAGATATATAAAAACCTGATGTTATATTCTTTCCTGAAAATTCAATTAGACCCAAATACATCAAAGCCCTCTAAAACATTATTTCATTGTCAATTCAGAAACTTTTAATAATATTAAGATAAAATCAATAAAGAACAATTAAATATGGAATGGAGTACAATTCTGCTATATTAGCCAATTATTGTTTTAATAAAAGTTAATTCAGCCAATTGCAATCAGTATTAAAAGCATTTAATATCCGCCTTTATTTTTTTCTAAGAAGGTCAGTGGCCTTGCCCATTTGCAAATAGGTTGATAAATAGAATTTAGCCAAAAGTGTACATCAAGAAAATAATCAATAGCTGTGTCCATCAAATACACACACACACACACACACGCGCGACAAATATTTCCAAACTTGATCATGCACTGCACTAAGTTTGCTGTACTCTACTTCTGTATGATTTTTACATTAGACTATCAAATTTCCGTATTGTATTTCATAAATATTAATCATATGGAGAATTGTAGGCTCTAGGTTTACAAGGCAAACAAGGTAGAGGTCCTTCTATCAAGGAGCCTAATGTATGTTAGGATTTAGGGGCAAATAAATAGGCAGATAGTAACAGTATCATGTGGCAGGTGCTCTGTTAAAGAATAAATAAAAATCATCACAAGAAGGTTATAATAAGGAGTCAGATTCTATGTTTTGATATATGACAGATTTTAAGGCACATCCCACCTTCTTTGCCCCCTTCCTCATATCTGGGCAAGCTGATGAGAAAGCCTAGGTGCTCTCTCCTTTGGCACCGGTGGGAGATTCAAAGCACATAATCCCCTGCCTCCATAATCTTTTAAATTCATGAAGTGACTGGTTCCATCCTCTAGCCACAAAGAAAATTCTAAGCCATTCTCCATTTCCTGCTCTTTGAAGCATTTCATACCAGCTTGAAGGTTTCCCCTGCACTTCCCTGAGAAGCCTCCTTGTACAGTAAGCTTTTTCATGCCTTTTTATTTAGTATGTGTGCTGGCATCAGTCTCCAGTTTTGTTTTTTTTTTTTTTTACGAATGAGGCAATTTATTAACCCAGCATCATTTGTTCTAATGCTTCTTTTGTTAGCAGCTGCCACCTGTCCGGCGATTCTGTCGAGATCTCTCTGTCCCTGAGGTGTCAGTTTGCGGCCCCCATCTTGATCCTTTGTCCCCCATTTTCAGCCCCTCCAGGGCTTGGAGGACCCTGCGGGCCACACTCTTGGAACCTCGGCTGAAGTGGCTGGGCATGACGCCGTGTCTCTGACGTCCCCCGTAGATCTTGGTCATGGAGCCAACCCCAGCGCCGCCCCGGAGGTATAGGTGCCGTGCTGTGGAAGCAGCTCGTGTGTAGAACCAGTTCTCATCATAGGGAGCCAGCTCCTTAGGCTTGGCCAGCTTGACTGTGTCTACCCATTCGGGGACTTTCAGCTTCCCGGACTTTTTGAGGAAGGCTGCCAGAGCTCTCACGAACTCAATTTTGAATATGATCTATCCTGTCTTTGTAGAATATCTCAAACAGAGAAGGGGTACAGGAAGAGCTCCTCACCCAGAGCAAAGTATTAAATTTATCAAATATAAAAAAAAAATAACAATAGAAGTAATTTAGGGAGAACAAATATGACAATATTTTCTCCAGCCTGGAAATTTATTTCAACAAAAAATAACCTAAAAATAGATTATTTGAACCATTTCTTACTACGGTATCCCAAAAATCTAACAAGAAAAATTGTAATGTTATTGCAAGTTTGAGAAGAGCCCAAAGCACACATTTGGTACAGTGAAGACTTCTGGCAGTAAAGGTTACAGGTCCAAGCAGATTGATAGACTATACTGGCCTATTGCTTACTATCTGCATAAGCCAACTTAAAAGGAAAAAGAGGAAAAACATTTTCTCTCACATTCCCCTCCACATACCCTCTGCCCTACAATTTTGTGAATGAAGGGAAATGTAGCGTGCTCTCCATTTTAAAGTGATGTAACGGGGAGGGATAGACAGCTAGGGGAGTTAAGATGATTAGCATGAAGGAAATATAAACACTGAACATTTGCAAATGTTCAAATAGTCAGTCCATCTAGCTTAGAACAAATATTCCCAGCAGATATTCAGGATACTGGAATGAACATTTAAACAACTCCACTTTGGAAAATTAAGTCAAAGAACTCTCGCAAAACAAATCGGATATTTTTAAAAGACAGGTATTATGTAAAGAAAGTTATAAAGATCAGAATATTTCTAAGAGATTTAATATACAGACAATAAGAACTGCAGACAGAGACAATAAAGCAGATAGAGGAGAAGGAATAATTCAAGAAGTAACGATCCTAGAATCTCTCATTGAATGAAGGAAGAGACTTGAGTATGCATATTGAACGAGACCATTAAGTTTCAGAATTCATGGTGAAAATCCACACCCAAAACAAATTTAGATGAAGACTGTCATTTTAATGTTAAATTCACAACATTTTCAAGCTCCTAGACAGAATTTTTTTTTTTTTTACCAGAAAGAGGAATAAAAATTATGCTTCTATACAAAACTAAATGCAAAAAGACAGATGCATATAGTTGAAATAGAAAAAGAGTGTCATCCTAGGCATCTCCATCAGCCAAACTACCATTCAATTACTTGGTCACTTTCAGACTTAAAATGCTAAAAATATATATACTAACTATATAACTCTCTGAAAACAATTTCTTGTAAAAGTACCAAGACAAAGGAGAAGGAAAAATATCAGAATTAGAGATTTTTAAGAATGGGAAATTTATGGTCCTAAAAAAATATTTAAAAGCTAGGAAACTGCATGATTAATAGCTAGGTCCAAATAATCATTACAATAATTTTTTACATGAAATAAATCAATAGCTGCAGTTTCATCTGTGTGTATGTCTGTTTGAGTAACCAGTAATATGTTAGAAATAAGAAATCAAATTCTCAAACACTAGAAAAAAAATAACTGGATATATTTTGTAAATAGTTTATAAACAAATTAAACACGCTTTTCAAGAAGACAAAAAGGAAATAAAAACACCTATTTTTTGAACTAAGAAGGAGAAGTAAAATAAATTAAACTGAATATTTGGATAAAATGAATCTTACTAAGAACGTATCCATTAACAACATAACTAAGAAAAAGGAGAAATTATATTGGAACAATAACCATGGAGAAAAACCTGAAAATTTTTTTAACCACTCCCAAATGAAAATGTTCAGGATGACTTTATGGTAAAGATCTATGAGATATTTAAGGAATAGCCTAAAATTATTGTTATGTTCCAAACAATAATCTTAATTTTTTTAAAGGTTAGAATAATTTTAGCCTTTCTTTTTGGATTTGAGCAGTTGGAAATGAAGTGACAGGGGTATGTGTGTGTGTGTCTTTTATCAGGTTGTTTCTTTTTTATCAATTTGTTTTTAATTGACAAATAAAAATTGTATCTATTTACCATGTATAACATGATGTTATATGGGTACATTTTTGAATGGCTTAATGGAGCAAATTAACATATGCATGACCTCACATACTTATTTTTTGTGGTAAGAAGACTTAAAATCTACTCTCCATGATTTTTAAGAATATGGTACATTGTTACTAAACATATTCACCATATTATAATAGACCTCTTGAACTTATTTCTCCTACCTCATTGAAACTTTATATTCTTTAACAAACATCTCCCCAACCAACATCCCACCCCCAGCCTCTGGCAATCACCATTCTATTCTCTGCTTCAATGACTTCCCTTTTTAGATTCCACATAACTGAGATCATGTGGTATTTGTCTTTCAATGTTTGGCTTATTTAACTTAACATGTCTTCCAACTTGTATTCTTTTCTTAAGAATAGGAAATGATATGCTAATGTAAATTGATTCAATATATTGTTCACAATGCCACACCCACTATCTACGCCTGAAATTAGCTCCTTAGAACCAAGGCCACTAAAATTCCCAAACTTTTAAAAATTATCTAACACTACACCACTGTAGGAGTAGAAAAACAACACTGGGAGTCACCAGCAATTTTTAAGGACACATACCATATTGAAAATAAAAAGAAACTACTAGAAAGTTACTGAAGATAATAATTTTAAAACATTCATAGTGGATGATAGGTGTGGAATTGAGGGCACCAATACTGAACTCTGGTGCTCTATAATTCACGTGCTTCAACTTGCAAAATGTCTTTAAAGTTTCTGGTCTATGAAAACTTTTCTGTTTCTCTGAGTTGCTGGAGTTGGGTGGTGTTGTTATTTGAATATTCCTTTTATTATGTTCCATATAATTTTGGAATAAGAATTACACAAATGGACTCAACATGGCCATTTAAAGAGGATGCCCCAAGCCAACTTTACGTGCTTCTGTAAGTTAACAAGCAAAACAATAAAGTTGGAGTAGAGTCATCGAGAGAGTCTAAACTACAAGAGAGCCCATTTTTTAAAAAGCTGGCATTTCAACTTTAATAAATCTTGTAAGTTTCCCCTTTACCCATGAGAAAGAAAAGTAGCCCAAATCAGTCTAAGGAATGTGAGGTAAGCAAAATTTATCAGACCCAGAGAGATATGAGTATGATATGTCAGTCACACACCCACCCTCCCATCTATGAGGTGTGTATGTGGGAGGCGATTATTTAAAGGCATTTTGTTTTTTCTTTCCTTCCCCCTAATTTTCAGACTAGCTGATAAATTATATAAATGTTACCACAAGATACTCAGTGTGACCCTCACCCATTATCTTCATATTGATAGAATTCATGATACAGAAAACAATGTATAGCCAATCAGGAGCTTATGTTATTTTAATGTAAATTCCTGGTAAAAAAAACAAAAAAAACTTAGGATTGTCCCTTCTTTTTCCTTTAGAAACTTACTTGTAACTGCTGCTAATCTTAGCATATATTCAGGACAACTTGAATCTATGTCTCCTGGGTTGCAGTCCTCAAACTGGGACCAAATAAACTCTCTACTTATATAATTTTGCCTCAGTTTATTTCTTTAGATTGATGCCCCTTATATCTCACATTTCACTAGTTCAATCAAAATAAGTTATTAACGTTTGGAGAATATTGCCACAATTTATATGTTTGAGGAAATCCATACTATCATCTTCCAATTTTATTGTGAATATCATCCTGAAAACAGCTGACCATAAAGCTTAGTATATTTTTTAAAATGTGCCTTTCACTTATGGGAATTTCTTTGGCTGTAACTGCTATTAAAACTATTAGTAAGTTTTTGAGTCTATACAGATACTTATTGAGTTGATTTAACAGCTATAATTTTAAAAAATAAAACACATTTACATACATAAATATTCACAAAATAACAAACATATCACTAGACTAACCTGCTTTTTAAGTAGACTAATGAATAATTTCTTAATTAAGAGAGTATTCAGTGCTCATATTGATTTATTTATTATTATTGAAAGTACACTGCCCAAGAGATGAGTTTTATTTGTTTCTACAATTTACATTTTGCCCATATATTTAAAAAGCACAAAAATTTGCCCATATATTAAAATCTTCAATTTTCTCTCCTCTGCAATTTTTACTATTTTTAAAGAGTAAAAAGTTCTCAGAAAAATAAAATGTGACGATTTTAATATTGAAGCAAAGTTTCATAAATCCTCATATCAAATAATTAAAGAGATTACAAAATTCCTAAAACATAAAACGAAGAGCTATTTTCTTGTGAGTTGAATTGTTAGTGTTTATTAAAATGTGATTTATTATAGTTACCCTTTCAAATCTGTTGAATAACTTAAGCAAATAATTTTGCTCTTTCATAACTTACTTTTCATGGGTAACAGTGGGTACAGTAGAGGATCAAGAATAGAAATTTAGCTTTTTAGCCAAAATTGAAACATCTTTTTATATTAAGTTTATGATTCATGAAAATTGTTACTTAGCCACTTTTATTATAGAATTTTTAAGATAGCTAAATATACCAAGAAATGTGTCTAAAAGCATTCCCTTATCAAGTTAAAAAACATTATTCCCTGATATTACCAAATATTCACTAATACTAAATATAATGAAGATCAAGTTTTTAGGTATGTATAAAAAAGTTTATAATAAATTATATTTGACAAAAATATTATGGTTTTTCATATTTCATCCTAAGTTTTTCCTTTTACACTTTTCTGTAACAACTTCTTGACATGTAAGTTGAACTTTAAACTTTTGCATATTAAAAAAAAACAGAAACAGAGGACTTACACTGACTTAAGAAATTTTACATTTTCAAAAATTATAATAGCAATTTTAAATTAAGAGATTTTATTCACGCTCAACAAATTCTACAAATCAGCTACCTCTCAAAACAGAAATGTTAGGAATTTGAAATAAAATAGGGAAGATGGTTCAGAAATATGCTCTGGAGAAATAAAATAGAATTTCTTAAATCAAATGATTTTAAAGTAGTTGTTTAAATGACATCAGTTACAGAATTTGAATTTACTAGATTTATATTGAAACAATATTTTTATTTTTGATAGTTTATGTTTGGTCCTTTTATTTCCAGACTCATTAATATGGTAATATCTTTCCCAGAATTCTTCCCTCAACTCCACCTATAAGATCCCCTTTGATTTATATATCTGATATTGAGAAAAGTACACAATTAAGAAGTAATAGTCTATAGAAAAAGTTTCAATACATTTTTCTTAAAGCAGGTAGTAGTACCCTCAGGTACCCATTCTAAATCTTCTAGAGTGTTTTTCTTAATAATTGCTGTGTTTTAAGTAAATGAGTTTATTCATCATTTGTAATTATTTAATAGCATAATTACAATCTTTTCCCTCATTATTTTTTTTTTATTTCAGCATATTACAGGGGTACAAATGTTTAGGTTAATTATATTGCCCTTGCCCCACCTAAGTCAGAGCTTCAAGCATGTCTATCTCCCGGAGAGTACGCACCCACAGTCATTAGGTGTGTATATATCCATCCCCTTCTCCCCTCTCCCACCTGCCTGACACTCGATGAATGTTGTTACAATATGTGCACCTAGGTGTTGATCAGTCAATAGCAATTTGATGGTGAGTACATGTGGGATACTTCACTTAGTAGAATGTGTGCCAGCTTTATCCAGGATAATACAAGAGGTGCTAGATCACCATTGTTTTTTGTGGCTGAGTAGAACTCTCCATGGTCTACATAGACCACATTTTATTGATCCACTCATGTATTGATGGGCACTTGGTTGTTTCCACATCTTTGCAATTGTGAATTGTGCTGCTATAAACATTTTAGTGCAGATGTCTTTTTTTATAGAATGTCTTTTGTTCTTTTGGGTAGATGCCCAGTAATGGGATTGCTGGATCAAATGGTAGTTCTACTTGTAGCTCTTTGCGGTATCTCCATATTATTTTCCACAGAGGTTGTACTAGTTTGCAGTCCCACCACCAGTGTATGAGTGGTCCCATCTCTCCACATCCACGCCAACATTTATTGTTTTGGGACTTCCTGAGTATATTTAACAATAGTAACTAAAAAGACATTTGAATATCTAAGATGATTCAGAACACACAGTATTTCATTATAAATGTTATCATATACCTGTTGTTCCATTAAAGGCAGAATTTCTACCTGTCACACAGCAGAAGAATTTCATATCTATCTTTTTAGATATATTTGAGGTAGTGAGGTGTGTAATGTGCAAGAGAACCCTAGCACAAATACGATATTTTACAGTATTGGAATGTTTAAACTCTTCATATTTCCCTAAACAGTATCATCAGTTCATATATTTCTCTTAAATTTTATACTCATTCAAGAATATGCTTCACATACAATTCAGACTAAGCCAAAAATTGATCAATTTATTTCATGAAACCTACTTGTCACATTGCATTTCTGATCTCAGTTATTCTACCTGGGGATCCAAAATAGAAACTCCTGATGAATATTTGACACTTTTCTCCCCTTCAGTCTCACTTCCAATCTGTTATCCAATTCCTTTTTATTCCAACTGAAAGATCTATCTTCATTGCTTTCAACTTTTCCTCTCCTCCATATCTTAATTGCCAATATTTTTATGACTGGCTTATTGAGATAGCCTCACAGCTGCCTCAACTCCAGCTCCTCCTCATGCTGGACCACAGTTCTGTGTCTATTACTTGTCTGTTCACTGCCTGATAATGTAACTCAATTGCAAAATCCATCAATGATTTTAAATTTTTACTAATATAAAAGTCCAAGCTTAATATTACAGAAGTTAACATCATGTAGCATAGCATGCTCCGCCTGACCTCCATACCTCTGCAAATGCCACTTTCCATGTTTATGATATTTTGTCTTCTATCGTGAACCACTCCACAAAGGGACTGTTCAAGTGTTTATTCTTGCTTCAAAATTCAGGTCAGATGTTATATTCTCTAGAATAACTTCTAGATGTTTTCTTCTTCCTATAGAAATGCAATCTTTCATTTTATTTGTGTTTTGTTTTTAGCTAGGCATATACCTGCCTGGTATAGATACTGTATTTCCCACATGAAGGGATTTGTGGTTGTTAGATAATGTTTGGAGGCAATGAAATGTCACCTGGAAGCCTGAGGGAACCTTTCATAGAGGATAATTGGTGCATGCTCTTTGCTTCTCTTCCATTGACCTGTAGGCATTCTTGATGGCTAGAACTTCAATATGATGATGGCAAAAAGAATGGGATGATTGGCACTCTAATAATGACCTGGGATGAAGGAGAGTACTGTGCTCTACAAGGAAAGTTGTAATGAGCTTGGAACTTGAGAGCCTTGTGAGACAGAGCCAACATATTACCCCTGGACTACCTATCTCCAGATTTTTGTATACATGAGACAGAAATAAAATTCTTTCTCATGTAAGATAGTTCTAATTTAGAGCCTCTGCTACCTGTAGCTGAACTTAATATTAAGATTCACTTCTAATTCCAAATGGTTGCATTTATTTACTCAGCACCATAATTATCATTTACACATTCACTTAATACAATGTATCACCCTGTTCTGCAATTATTTGTTTATGGACTCTCTTCTAGTCTATGTGCTTGAAATATTATATGCTGAAGTACATTTTAATAATTAATATTTCATTTACTATTTCATTTATGTAAATGCATTTCTTCATTCACTTAAGCATTTGTTGAATGTTAGACAATATTAAGTATGAAGGATAAAAAGATAAATATTACAAAGCTTACCTTTTTATTATTGTCTAACACAATCCCTTATAAATAAAAGGTGCTAAGTAAATGTTTACTGCATAAATAAATCACATGCACTCCTCAAATGATTGTGATGTTGGTTAGCCTATCTTATTTTTATTATGAAACAATTTAACTTAGTTGGTAGAGCACTTTGAAAGGGCATTTTAGACAAATTAAAGTGTCTTCATCCCATAGTAAACCAACTCAATGTCAAAGAATGAAAACAATTTGGCCATTTGCAGTATTGTCCAAATAGAGTTTTTAAAATCCTGTGCAAATATTAGGTGAATTTAATTATAACCACTATGATATGTCTCTAAAGTAAGACAATACAAAATTAAAAGCAAACATCTCAATTAAGTTTAAATGGATATATAGACATCTAACTAAAATGTCAATGTTAAGAAAAGAAGTAAAGAGACAAAATATGCCCTATTAAAAATGTTGAAAGTTGTTGCCAAATCTAGTTAAGATGATTTTTTGTTCAATCTTATCTGTGGAGGAACTTTCCCACTGTTCCCTCCTTAAAAGAGTTCCCTTATAAACTACATTTTATTGTGTTTTTCAAAATAGGTACATGCTCATTCAACAAAATTACTCTGGTTTCTTTATAGGTTGAACACTCATGAGAAAGCCAGATTTGAGTGAAAAAAAAAAAGACAAGCTAGTATGATTTGATGAGTCTAGGACGGCACCTTCTGAATACATCTGACACAGAGCTCAGTTAACAAAATTTTTTTGATCAAAATGAAAATTAAAAAACATTGCTATATAAAATCATGATTAGTTTTGAGCTAATTAGTGGAATGCAAATGATGCAAATTTACAATCTTGTAGTTAGGTATGTCTATCTATCTATCTGTCTATCTATCTATCAGACTAGGTACAGCAGAAAGAAGATCCAGGTACTTCACTAGAAGAGAAATCCTTTGAGCAATCATAGTGTGGCAACAGCATACTGGGAAATTCAACAAGAAAGTTCCATAAGTGGAAAAGGAAGTCAAGCAAGCTGCTCAGAACAAGCAAATTCACAGCTATACTGGGACCGAAATTAGCTTTCGCCTTTGAATTTTTTGCTATTTAGAGGATTATTTTTCTCATTTAGAAAACTTGATTAAGCATTTCAAATTATTGTTAATACCATACACATAGAATTATACACTTGACACATAACTTTCATCTACACTCTCTCATTTGATTCTCTTCACAGCCTAAGCAAGTCCATTTATAATTTTTAGGTAAACACCAAGGTTAATGATTTAACCTCCATTTTACATAAGCAAATTATCAAGATTCTGATAACTACAGATCAGACACTTTATAATTATTGACTGACTAAGCATTGTTATTAAGAAAATATTACCATATCCAATTACAAATGGAGTTTAATATCAGGTGCCATTTAGGGTCACTCTGAAATATACAGTTTTCTAATGTTTTGGATTAGTCCAAAAATGTCACAATAATTCAGATGTTTAAGGAGAGATCTATGGGAGAAAATAGTTATCAGGGCAAACATGTAAATGAACTATTAGTGAAAATGAGTTAATGAAGTGAGAGTGCTCACTTTTAACAGTGGAAAAATTCAATAAAAAATACACTTTCATAAAGCAGAGAGAGTGCGATAAGGAGTGGGCTGAAATGTGAGAAGAGTTGTAGGAGGGGAAAAGTAGGGGATATTTTAAAAATAAAAGTTGTTTGAACTTGATGTAAAGACAAGGAGGAGTGTAATGTGAGATGTGCAATTTTAGACACTGAAAATCTCAGCTTACCAGGTACCACTCTGTTAACAGTAGAAGCATAATTCTCCAGGTTTCTTTTCAAAAATTAAAGCGTTTTCTTATTTAACAAAATGTTTTTTAGCACTTTTTAAAAAGAGCTGGGCAGTAGAGGCCACAGTCTATTTATTGCCATCACTTACAGAGGGTGAGGGGTGCCTTCATGTTATCACAGGTTTCAACCTAAGGCCTTTCAACCCTCCCTGCAAAATCACCTAGTTTATGGAGAATTTTCAGACTCATCCATCAGACACATAGGCTTACTCTCCTTATAAATGAAGACAAACGGTTGGACACAACTTTCTATATTATAAATCAAAATGCCAATGACCTAAAATCTCCATTATGAAATTTGTGTATGTTAGATAATATAGAGAATTATTACCAACTTTGCCAGCTATGCAAATGACACTGTTACATAGGAAAATGTCCTCAGTTTTAGTGATGCATACTGAAATATTTAGGGAAGAATCATCATGATGTTTGTAATTATGTTAAAATACTTCAGCAAAAGGTGGAGCAACGTGGCAAATGTAGGGAGTTGTTTAGCGAGGGCAACTGTATGTGGATGTTTGCTATATGATCCTCTTGACTGTCTATATTCAAATATATAACAAAAGAGACTACAAATTAATAGCCATTCTTATGCAATCACTGTGCATCTTCACAAAACTCAATCAATGGAGAGAAAAATGTCTGTGGTGGCAAGAATATTCCTTATGCCAGGAAACTTTTCACCATCCTAGTAGAACTTTTCCTAATGGATAGTGTCTTATTAATTTTTAATTATAGAAAGATCAATTTTTTTAGTCCAGATACCTGAAATACCTCCCCCAGTCTGTCATTTTACTCTTTTCTCTCATGTTTGTCCTAGTCATCCACCTTCCATGTACTTTGTAATAATAGTTGTTAATGTGCTACTGTACATTTGAGGGGGATGAGTCAGGCGAGACATTATAATTGTTCCTTACCCACTTGTATGATTATGTCACAATTTGTATAGAAAATACTTGAATTTTTATTGTCTCAAGCATTGTGGAGAGAACAGAAGGAGTTACGCCTTGTCTTAAATCCTAAGAACCTTATAATCTATTTGGAAAAACAAAGAAACTGAAAATAAACATGAACATAAAATTTTGCTAATGATATAAGATACACCATAATGTGTAACTATTTCAAAAAGATATTATGTTTAAGTAACCTTTTAACTATTATAAGATAGGCATCAGAGTAGTTACAAAGAGATTTTATGTTTGGCATATATTCGTGGAATCTTTTATATTAGCATTTCCCACGGTATATGAAAGAAGAAAAATTGGAGGAATTATTCAAGGAGTTTTTAGTTATTCAACTTAAGTCTAACATAAAAAAATGCCATCATTACAGGAAAAGACATGCACAAAAATTCATAGATTCCAGTAAACTCTTTGAAGACAAATAACAATGTGCCTTGAATGGCAAAAGTCATTTTCCTATTTTTAAAGTTTTACTTTCATTGTAAGCCAAATTGAGGTAATTCACACTCAGCAGCCAGAATCAAAAGAGACTTAAAAAACCCTCCTTTGAAAAAATCAATTAGAATCTTGAATTCTTCACAAGCAAATTCAACAAAATACATAGCAATCCATTGTAAAATAAAGATTTCTAAACTAAAGATTGCACTTGGCCAACATTTTCTTGTAATGACTCTAAATATGTAAGAATATCTTCACATCAATCTTTCTCTCTTTCAGCTCTTTTTGTTCTCAATACAAAGTGACTTCTTTTACTTTTTAAGATTTAGTATGTCAACCACGGCCTGCTCCATTACACAAAGATGCCTGGTTACTTGAAAGACTTTGATCCATCTGTGCTATTCCCTATGTGCTGACATATGTCTACTTGCAACAGAGAGAAGAAACTTCAAGGATGAGCTCCACTCATTTCAGTAATTGGTATTCCAGCCTGCTAGTTCAGATAGATTATTGTTAGTGTGATAGGCAGCTAACATTAATGTCAAATTAACATAAACTATAAGGATGACAGTATGCTGGAATTTGCATAATTTTCATCAGAATCTAAAGGCTTTTGAAATTGATTCTCAAGGACTAATAAAGACATATTAGTTTACTTTCTATAACATCTATGGGATGTTATTTAAAATGTCACATTCTAATTTTAAACCAGTGATCTGAAACTTAGGATAATGGACAATATATGAATTAAAGACACAAATTAAATACTTTATGGGAAAATATGAACCCCCAAAGTTATTAATTAGCCTGTGGACAAAGGAGCACCATTTATTTTATTTTGTTTTTTATGTAATGCTATTCAAGTTCAATCCCTTGTTAATTTTATTCTAGGATTGGTGTGTACATTCTCAGGTGCCTTAATGCAGTCTGTTCAGTGATTCAGAGTAGAATGTTAATGGCTCTATCGCAAAGTCTTCAAATAATCTGTCATATTTGTGATTTCCTTCCTAGAAAAAAACTTTTTAAGAAAGTAAAAAGTGTTTATATTTTTTAATCGTTGTTCTCTTCTGTTGTGTTGAAACACAGGAACACATGGAGAAGACATATGGCATGTAAGCATAGAATTTGCCCATTCTTGGCCTGTTTGATTTTAGAGTTATTCCTCTAAACAGATTATCATTTATCAGCTGTGAAGTTGCAACATGAGTTTTTTAAAGCACAAAAACTTATTTCTATTTATATGTCCTGTTAGCTTGGGTTCTACATTCTTTAAGAGTCTTCCATTTGATATCTGTTTTGCTAACCCAATAATAAGGTTATCAGACTACCTACCACTGTTCAAAACACCACTAAAACACAAAACTGAAACTCATTTGTAAGCACGGTCCTTTCCTTTTTTCCCCATTTTTTTCAGCTAACCCTTGGAAGCACAATCATAGTTGCTCAAAATGGGGAGGAGAATGTTGTATTCCATAGACTCTGTGGCGCACTATTAACACATTATTACTAATATGTGTTTAAGATGTCATCAACTGAATATGTGTGCAAAGTGACTGTCTAAGGAGAGTTTGGCTTTCTCGGAACTAATGAAACAAAAGATAAACTAGAGATTGGCACAAGTTTTAGATGATTTAACTCAATAAAGAAAACCAGTATTGGAATGTTAGATAACAAATATGTCTATGGATAAGATTATTAGCGATGATTTTCCCTTACAAATACTTATTTGTTATTGATAATAAAACAACATAAGCTTGTATAAGGATAGCTGAGAGATAAGCTTAAGGAATCAAAAGACCTTTCAAGAAAACTTTGGCTATAGAGAAAAAGCTTTGGTTTCTAGTTCTAGCTCTCTAGTGTAGTAGCCATGCAACCCTGGCTAGCCATACACACACACACACACACACACACACACGTACATATACACACACATATTTGGATCCTTCACTATTAAAATTGGATAAAAGTACTTATGCTTCCTACTTTCAAGAATTATTGAGGACTTCTGGCAAGAATCATGCTCCATTTCTCATTCTGAATTCACACACACATACTCCATTTTGAATGACAGAAGGAGGCATTTAATTCTCTAAATGCAGAAAGGCAGTGTAGAGCATCAAATGCCAGAAAGTGTTAGCAAAGGTACCCTTTCTGAAGGTGAGGGGCTCCCACTGAAAGGCAAAAATTATACTTCTTATTCATAATAATTGTGTTACACATAATAATGCAAAAAAATAGGTAACTGCAGTGAATGACACTGTGAGCACAGTCCTGTATTAAATATTTTGATTCAGAGAGGAGCAGGAGGCAAGGCCAAACAAAAGCTCATGCAAAATACCCATTTTAACAGGAAGGTATACAAGATCATGGTAAGAATGATAATATCACCAAGGGAAAATGAAGAACAAGGTAGAGAAGGAGCATGAAGTTTTGATATTTTTTAATTTATCAAAAATAAGAAACTAGTAGAAAATGTCTAAAGAAATAAAGGACAATATATAAAGTTTTAAATATAAACGTTATTAGTAAAACTAAAATGAAAATATTTTGTTAATGTTAGATCTATGCACAGGAACAAAGAAATAGATTTTATAATGAGTGACTTAAAACAGGTTAACAGAAAATAAAACAGAATTGTGAAAGGACTTCATAACAATGATGTGATATCAGTAAATGTTAACAGGGTTAACTCTTCCTTTAAAAACATGGATCTAAGCAAAGCATAGACCTATGCTTTGAAATAGAGACACACATAAAAAATGATTCATAAAGCCAAACAATAATATGAGGGGCAAATGTATGTCTTCCAAGTGCAAACAAAAAGAAAAGCTGTATTGTGACCTTAATATCAAATAAAGTAGAATGCAGGCTGATGTCTACCACATGAGATAAAAGAGCAGTTGCTGATAGTCAAATCTCCAATTTACATTTGAGATAAAATAGCCATGTGTATCCTTGAACAAAGTAACATAACAGCAATATTAACAAAGCAGTAATTAAAGACATACATAGAATTATATAATATTAAACACAAATCAGTGAGTTGGACTATTGGGATATAAAATATAGAATTTTATTTTTTTAATTTTTTTTTTTAGAAACAAGGTCTCTAAACTAGAGATTTAAAGAACAAGAACAGGATAAGGAGCGGGATCGAAGAAGGACCAAAATCGAGACAAGGATGGGCACAGACGAGACAAGGACCGTAAACGATCCAGCTTATCTCCTGGCTGAGGAAAAGATTTTAAATCTCGGAAGTACTGTCATCCAGTCTGGTGTACAGTGGCATAATCATAGCTCACTGTAACCTCAAACTCCTGGGCTCCAGTGATCCTCCCGCATTGGTCTCCAAAAATGTTGGGATTACACGCATGAGCAACCATGTCCAGCCTCAGAATATTTTAATTAATTTAATTAACAGCTATTTGACAAAAGTTAATCAATCAGAAAAAATACTCTACCTAACCTAATCAAGGAAAAAGGGAAAATTATGAGCGTATAACATATGAAATAATAGGAAAATGATCATAAAATAGAAAATTATAAGAATCAAATAAAATAGATATGTTTTAAAATTTGGAAACAAATGTGAAAATCTGTTTAAGACAGATAATTTCTAAGAAAATATAATTTAATGAAACTGGCCCCTTAAAGACAATAAAATCTGTACATAATGATTTCCATAAAGAATATTGCTTCCAAACAATGATATAGTAACAACAACTAAATGAAACAAACTGAATCAAATCCTTAGGAGGTCAGCAAATTTTATGGGGATAATTTTAGCAAATCTCTAAAAGGCAGGTAACTGCAATACTATGTAAATATTTCCAGAGTGCATGAAAAAGAGGAGAACTTCCAAATTCATACTATGAATTGGGTATATATTAATATTATATGTGCTAATAATTTTACAGAAAATAAAATTAAATCACAAAAATCTTATTTATGAATATTGACCTAAAAGTCATAACTAAACATATTTTAGCAACTTATTTTAAAAAATAAATGTTACATGACCTAGTGAGATTTATTCTAGGAATTCAAAATTTTTCAATATTGATAAACTGATTTATATAATTTATCAAACCAGTACTCCTAGAAAATTGTCAGAGAAATTATTCAATTGTAATAAAAAGCATTTGGCTAAATCAAACAATTATTTCTGAAAACAAAAATTCAAGAAAATAGGAAAAAAGTAAATATTTTCTTAAGATGATAAAATAGATCTATCACAACCTCAGCCCTCCTTTTAATAGAATAAACCGGGGCTGGGGAACCTTTCCATGTTGGAAGGCCACATTAATTTATCTGTAATCAAATAACGCCACATTCAAGAAACTTCAATTAGATATACTTAAAAATGTACACTATTATATACTTAATAATTTTCAAAAATGAGAATTGTTAACTTGAAAGTTAACTAACCTTCCAATGGCTTTGTTTCATCTGCTTTTTGTTGGAAAACATTTGAATACTTGGTTGCAGCATGGAAGTCTGCAGTTTCAGTTGATCCTCTAGATGGCTATCAGCATTCCTTACGGGCATCTTGATTTGAGTTAGGTAGGAGAATGCCGATTCTCAGGAATAAGTGCTTGAAAAGCAAGAAAGCATTTTTGGGGCATGTTGCCGAACTTACGGGTATTTTACTGCATTTTTCCATATTTCAATTGGATCTTTCTTACTATCAAACAATGACTTTAAAATGTCATCTATTGGGAGCTCAGACACTTCCATCTGTAGTTCTTAGGTGCCTTGGTGATATCAACTAGGTGAGACTGAAATACTAACTTGACTGTGATGTCACGATTCTCAAAGTCAGTGAACCTTTCATTGTATTCTCCAATTAACAGGTCTTCTTCAAACGATTCTGTGTATTCTTCAAATGATTCGCATATATCATCCTGCTCCTCAATGACCTTTGCTAACTGGGGAAAATGTTCATCCAAATTTCCTTTTGAAGAAGTGTTTTGAAAAAAGATAACTTTTTTTTTGAAATGCTTGAATTTTTTGCCACATATCATACATAGACCTAGTTTTACCTTGCAAAGAATTATTCAAGTCTTTTTGATTTGACATGATATCACACAGAAATGCTGCATTCCTATAGAAATCTTCTTTCAATAATTTACATTGCTAATTCTGTTCCTTTGAAAATTTAACTATGTGTTCGAGCAGAGATAAAATTTTGGGTAACACCTGTCCCTGCAATAGCCAACACACTTTAGAATGATACGGCAAATCTACGCTGAATACCTAATCATTCAACTTTAGCATGTTACAAAACTGACCAGGATATGTTGCATTAGCATGAATATAGTTAACAATATGTATAACTTGTTGCATAGTGTCACTTAAAATATTAGCTTTAGGACAGAGATTTTGCTGATGCAAGAGACAATGAAAAGAAATGAGAGCATCTGGATCTATTAATACTTTTTTAAATCTGTACAATAAACCCTTTATGTCATCCTGTCATAGAAGGTGTACCATTTGTACATACACTCAGTAAATTTACCAAATTTAGTCCAACTTCACATTTATCTTGAAAAGTTTTGAAGATATTTATTCCTTGTGTTCTGTTTGCAAGGGGGCTCAAAGTGAGTAACTCTTTGTAGCAAAGAGTTCTGTTATGACCAAAGTGAAGTATAAAACCTGCACTGAGTCAGTAGTATCAATTAATTCATCCAAAATGATTGAATAACATATATTTTCCTTTTGAAGTAGTGCATGAAGTTGTTCTGTTAAGTTGAAGGCAATTCAAGCGGCCCATCAGTTATGGTTTTCCTTGAAAAAGGCAATTGTTTGTACTTTGAAACATTATCGAGATCTAAGCATCCTACAACTTAGACAATGCATTCTTTCACAATTTCTACATCACTGAATGACTTCCCTTTGTTCCAGAGTATATAAGCTACTTTATAAGTTGCTTCAGTGGCATTATTTCTAGGTCTTATTGCTGTTTGAAAGAATTGTCTTTGCTTTTGCTTTTCATCTTTTAATTTCTGCAATACAACCTTTCATGCCTCTCCCTCTAATTTAAAATATTTGTGGTCCTTATGAGTGTTATAAGGCTGATGAGCATTGAGTTTCTTTAGTGTTGATGTTGCAGTATCACAAAGCAAGCAAATCATCTTACCTTTAGCAGAAACAAGATAATATTGCAATTCCCAATCCTCATTAAAACATTTATTTTCTTCCTTCAACATTCTCTTGGTCTTCTTTGAAATGATGAGCTGTTAAACAGATAGAATTAAAAAATACTGTCAAGTTGTATAACTATTCACAAATTCCACTTCAAACAAACACAATGTTCCATGGTCAAAAGCTGATAACAGGCTGGCATACTCAACCCTATGAACTCTTGCCAACCACTCTTCTGTAGTAGTGGCACCAGTCAGGTGGGGGACGTTAGAACTAAATCATGACCGTAGCAGATGTCAATTTAGCCCTTATGGTTTATTAATGTTCTAATTGTGCCAGTTAATCTGGGAGAATTATTCTGTTGAAAGTTATTTTATTCTTTGATATTTTAAATATGTTCATTTAAAAAATAAAATAAAAAGACTAAAGACAAACAAAAATGTATTAATAAAAATAAAAGTATTTGTTCCATAAAATTTGAATTCTGTCAAAAGCCTGCACACAAGGACCTAGAAGTCCACATGTGGCCTTACGGCTATAGGATTCCCATTCCTGGGATAAACTTTGTACATGAGTTACAATCAAAACAATTAGAAAATAAGTAAGTAACTTGCAAGAGGTACAAAATATAGAATGAACAAAGAAAATAGAATTATCTATGTTTGTAGACAATAATACTGCCTGTCTGTAAAACAAGAGAATAAACTGAAATCCACCCCAACAATCAACCAGTAATATTTCAAGCAATCAAATTTATAAACAGAAATAATCAATATTTCTTATAAAGTCAATTACAATTTGAAATAGCTAACTATGTAAGAGAACGTATTTACAATAACAACAAAATTAAATATAACTAAGAATTATATTAAAAGGTAATGGGTTAAAACTTACCTGAAGAAAAATTTAAGAAACTACCGTGGAGAACAAATTGATGCTCTTACAAAACTCTATGCAAAACTATATCATATTCTTAGATATTATGGTGATTTCAATTGTCTGCAAATGAATTCATCTATAAAATACCTTTTTTTTTTTTTAACTAGGGGAGTTTTTATGAAATCAAATGGAATCATAAGCAAGAAAGTAAAAAGGAGAAAACTCTAATCGAGAAGAGTCAAGCATGGACACTGCCCTAACAGCTACTAAACACATTACCAGTGTTAACACTAGAGCAGGATGTAATAGAGCGTACATAGAAAGACAGATGAATAGAAGAGAAAGTCCAGAAACAGTCCAAATGAGAATGTGCTTTAAGTCGTCGTTATATATTTTTTTTTTTTTTTTGAGACAGAGTCTCACTCTATTGCCGGGGCTAGAATGGTGTGGTGTCAGTCAGCCTAGCTCACAGCAACCTCAAACTTCTGGCCTCAAGCAATCCTCCTGCCTCAGCCTCCGAGTAGCTGGGACTACAGGCACGTGCCACCATGCCCGGCTAATTTATATATATATACATATATATATATATATTTTAGCTGTCCAACTAATTTCTTTCTATTTTTTTAGTAGAGACGGAGTCTTGCTCTTGCTCAGGCTAGTCTTGAACTCCTGGGCTCAAACAATCCTCTTGCTTCAGCCTCCCAGAATGCTAGCATTACAGGTGTGAGCCACCACGCCCGGCCTTTAGTTGTTGTTATAGAGCCATATCAAATCAGGGAGAAGAAATGAACTATTTAAGAAATGGTGTTCTGATAACTGTGGCCATTTGGAAGAAGGATAAGAAAGAAGAGCACAAGGAGGAGGAGGAAGTGGAGGAGGAAGAAGAAGACTTCATATATTATATTGTATACTAAAAGAGTGCCAAATTGATCAAATGTTTAAATTAAAAAAAAAATAAGACCGCAAAAATTCTCGAAGACATAGGGGCATTTTCTAATAAGCTGAGTGTGGAAAAGACCTATGTAAACACGATTTAAAATTCAGAGGCCATGGTTGTTAAATTGGACTAACACTATACCCACATTTCAAGTCATGAGACTGTCAGGTTTCATGATGAGAGTGTCAGTGGTTCTTATTTGTTGTGCAAGAGGTACTATAAGAAAGACATGAGCTGAAAAAATACCTGGCCCAACATTGACAAACAGAATCTAGTGGAAAGAAAAAGGAGTCAGAACTTGGTAGTTAGAAAATAAAGCTATGGAATATACCTAGGTTGGTAAGCCACAAAATGATTGCTAAAGTATACAATGGCTTCAGGGTAAAGATTAAATTAAATTTTTGGCTGTGACACCCTTTGAAAGGCCTCTGAAAGAATTAAGTCATTGCACAGTATACATTTTCAAGTGGATAAGAGGGATTCTAGGAATCTTCAGGGTTTTCATTTTATAGCAGGTAGACATGTTCACAGTAGCCCTGACTTGCTCGAGGACAAAGACCTGCCTTGACAAGAATGTTTTATGTTACTCTTGGTAGATTCTGTTAAATAGAATATTGCAATTGGCAAATTTGCCAGTAGCCTGTTCCAAAAGGGACTGAAATTGTTCCAAATACAAAAAGACCATTATAATCCTATGTTTAAATTGCACAAATCAGATTGAGAAAACAGAAGCAGATCAAAGGATTTTATGCTCCCTTCAGAAATGGCCAAATAGAAGAATGGAAAAAAGGAGAACTTCCCACAGGGCAAAGTCAAATGGAGAACAATGGACAAGTGAGATATTCCCAAGTTGCAGAACTAGAACCTCATCAGGGAATATCAACAACCCCTATAAGAGCAATTCTAGCTGGATTTCAGAATTATCAGAGACTGCTATATGCCTCCCATTCTTTCTCTTTTCAAATGAGAAGGTCTTTAGCAATTAATCTGTGTGTTGTCCTTATATACTAGGTGTTTGAGGTGAGGGTGCAGATAACTTGTCTTTTTAGTTCACAGTTCTTCATGTTAAAACAAACTACATCTAAGCATCAACATCCAGACCTAATGTAGATCATGACATCCATGATCTTCTGAGTGTGATGGTGTGATACAATGAAAATTTGGTGGTTTTCAAGGGATGAGTGTATTTTGCAGATGAAAAGGATGTGAATATACTGGCTAGGACGTAGACTGCAATAGTGGATTACAAAAAGAACCACAACCATTGATCCTTCTCTGTGACTATATCCTTTGAAAATTGACTTTGCAACTCATCTCATATAATGGTAGAGAAAATTTCTCTACCCTTTGAATCTCAGCTGGTCTGGACACTTGCTTCTGCCAACATAATGTGGTGGAAGTGATGGTGTGCTGGCATTGCATGTGTCCACTCTCTGTCTTTGTCTTCTGCTTCCTCCATGAAGATGTGCTTACATTCATCTCTTGGAAGGTGACACACATAGATGATCGCTGATCCAGGCCAGGTGTCCCAGGTGAGGACCCAGCCATGTGAGAAAGCACATTGGCAGCTGACTGGCAGGCAACTGCAGATGTTCCATGAAGCCCTGCTGAGGTCAACTCAGACTAGCAGAAACGATCTGCTGATCTGCAGACTGGTGAACAAAAATAAATGTTTATTCTTGTTCGCCACTGAAGTTTTGTAGTTAGTTGTTACCCAGTATTATTATATAACAAATAACACCAGATATTTCCATTGAGGCTGCTCAGTCTCGTGAAAATAGCGATCCAGGCTCTGTGATCTCACAGAATTTGTTTGCATCCTTACTCTCCCACATACTTCCTTAAAATGGTGGACAAATTACCAAACTACTTTAAGTCCATGTCTTCTTGTCATAAGAATGAGGACAGCAATAGTATTTACTTAACAGAGTTGTTTTGTGACTTAAATGTTATAATATATCAAACTGCATAGCAGAGTGGTTGACACATGGTAAGTGCTAAGTTATTATTCTTATTTTCCGATTCTTTTGAAATAATTTATAAACTGTTTCTGTATAATTATAAATAATTTAATACTGAATTTAAGTTTAACATTGAAATTATGTGACATAAACAACATGACATGAGTTATAATTGAATATTTTAAAATTACTTAAGTAAGTGGAAAAACAAGCTCCCTAGAACACTGTAATTTTCTCAGGGGCAAGGATAAAGTTACATTCAAGTATTTTATTCCCATCACTTAGCATATGTGCTGCCAGATTATAAGTGCTTACTAAATATCTGTTGGGTTGAACCTGTGCATAATAGCATTGCACAAGAACTTTCTTTTTTGCTGCCATCATATTCTGGTTAAAGATATAATTAATGTAAGCTAAAAATTAACTTTAATTAAATAACCACATTACCTTACACATAGTGGCCACTCATTAAGCATTTGTTGTATTGACTATGAAATCAAATGGAAAAACACACAAAGGTCATGGAAATTAGGTAATTAGCTTTTGAGAGGTGAAGAGGGCAAAATGAATTATTCAACACAGTTTCTGTATTTCTAAATAATTGTTAACACATGATTTATCAAATGTCAGCAAGAATAGGCCATTTAAATATGTGAATAAACAATATTAACAGTAACCTCAATTTTCTAATAATTTGAAGATTATGTAACAAATATGTAAAAATATATACTTTATTTTCTTAATATGTGTTTATTTTTCAGAAAAAAAGTCAATAATTTATTGAATACCTCTTTTCTTTTTAATGCCAGGCATTATAGTAGGTGATACAGAAAGATGACAAGCGAAAAAGAGTCATTTTATTTAGGGAAGTCGCTACCTGGTCAGAGAGATAAGAATGTAATCAAATAATAATAATCCCTAAAAATAGATGTCATTTGATATGATAAAATGATAATGGAAACACAAGGTATGGAATGGCTGTGCCAAGTGTGTGTGGGAGGGAAGGGTTTCTTCACTGTATGGGCGATGTTTAGTTCATTCTACAAGGAAAATTAGGGTTTATCATGTAGAAAGAGGGGAGTAGAATGAAAAACTACTATTATCAAAACTAATATTATGAGTTAGCAAATGCACTTGGTGATCTTTAATTGCAATTTCATGTACAGATATTACAAGACTGAAAATAGTTATTATCTTTATGTAATTGAAATATTTGTAAGAAACTAAAATTTATATATGTTAAAGGACTAGGAATTAAATCCAAGATTTCAGTGTTTAGGGGCAATTCAAATTTCGCTATCCCAGACGAGTGAACATACTCAAAGGCATAAACTGGGAAACAGCAATAATGAATCCAGCTGGAACAGAGAATACATATCGCAGGCAGGAGCTATGGAAGGGATGGCAACTGTTGAGACTATAAATGAAGTTAAGCACAAATTGGGGCATGAAGAACATCTGGACCATCCTAGCAGGGTTGCATTTTTTTTTTTTTCCTGGAAAGGACAGAATAATTAAAGAATTGCAGAGAAAAGTTATATAATCAACTTGTATGTTAGGAAGAGCTTCTGAGGAAGGAAACTCAGGAGATCTGATTGGGAGTATCAGTTAGGCAACTAGTAAATAGTTAAGGAGTGAGAAAATGATGTCTTTACTCAAAGAGTGGCAGTAGTTTTACAGATAAATGGATAGAATTTACAAATATTTTAGTAACAGAATCAACAGAATTTGTTGCCAACCTACAGGGACAGTTAGGAAGGAGATCAGCATTGTCAGGATGGGCTGAGCAGGTACACAGGTATACGGTGCTATTATTAACAGACAAGATGAGCAAAAAAGGAGAAGCACATTTGTGAATAAGACCAAGAATTCAGTTAAGGGCTCCCTGTGGTTGAGATGACTGCAGGGCATTTGAGGAATGACCCCAGGAAAGTGTAAATTTGACTTAGATATGTATGCTTAACCTTTTAGTTTAGTTCCCTATCATCCATTGCATGTTAAAGCCAAATTTAAGCTAGAGAGCTGAAAAATTGTAAGTAAAGTGAGCACTGCAACTAGTAAAATAAGTATTTCATTTAAACAAAAAGTCAAAAATTAAATATAACAATAACAGAGAATGAAAATTAATTTAGTAATAATAATCTATAAATTTTAGCTACAATAGCATGAAAAGAAAGTTGTGAACATGAACAGTAATTAGATGCCTTAAATATCTTATGTTCATCAAGGAAATGGCAAAATTATCTTAATATTTTAGAGAAATATTGATCTTTTCACATGTATTTTATTAGTATAAACAAAGGATTATTATATTTTTATTAGAATATATGACATTTAAATCAACAAAAATTTTATTAATAAAAACATAATTTTTAGTATTGCAAATGACATGATAGGAATAATAACAAGAAAATACTTTTAAAAGAGAAAAAGAGAAGGATAAAATTATGACTAAAATAAAACCTCCACGTTACTCTAAATTTACAGGTTGAACTCTACTATTTGAAGAAGGTGATCTCTAACTAGGCCATAAAACAAAGTAGCCAACTATAATTAATAAGATGCACACATTTACATGAGAAATGAATGGAAACAAGTAAAGGCATCAGAATATGTCACAGGAAAATACCAAACAGCAAAACAAATGCAGTGTGGAACTATTTATATCTGTTGGAGGAAAAAAAGGTGAAAAAATCAATCATGAACACAAAATTATTTATTTTAACTATTCATGTAAATAAAACACTCATGCCACAATAAAGATATAATAATATAAAAAAGTTTCTTGTTATGTAAAATAGGACTAAATATCTGATATACAATCTTAACGAGCATAAGAACAATATGAAAAAATAGACTTTAAATATGAAGCAAGCTAAACAATAAGTATACATAGTAGTTAAATAACAGAAAAAATATACTACATGCAACCCTACAAAGGTGTCAAGCTCAGAGTCTACCCACTTGCTAGAGGTTGGAGAGAGGAGGACTAAACACACAAGTCAAGGTGGAGGGTGTTGAACTCTGTGCACAGAGCTGCTGCACTTGTCTCTGCACTATTTTCTTCATCATGCGACTGGATCTCTCAGATCACATTGCTATTTATTCCTGAGTAAAAACACCATTTTTCTTCACTTTCAATGAAATTACACTTATTTTTCTGGGAAAAATTAAAGGTACTAAAATAGTAGATTTTCTTTTATTAAAAAGTCCTTTATATTTTGACTTGTGGATTTTCTCCTATCTAAATGCTTGTTGTTTGCTTTGTATAATACTACATAGGTCACGAAAGAAGCAAATCATGCTCTGCCCAGATACTTAAGGCACGCCATCAGTTTCCCAGTATTTGGGAGGAAGCTAGTTGAAGAAACAGAAACACATGTGAAATACTACCTAGGGTTGCAGAGCTGTTTGTGGAGTCACCCTTACTGAGTTGGAATCCTGTATGCTCTATTTACTGGTTATGTAGCTTTGAAAATGTATTTATTCTCTCTCTGCTTCTTTTTACTTCATCTATGAAGTATAGATAGTACTATTGCCTATCTCATAGACTTTGTGAGAATTAAGTTAATTGAGATATTTAAGCACTGTATGAAGGAAAACAGCATCAGGGAAGAGAAGACCAAAGTTAAGACCAACTCAGCCCATTGTTAAGAGTGATATTTTAGAAAGAAAGATAAGTTTTAAAAAATTCTACGTAAACAAAAATTAATATTCTTCATAAAATCAAATAAAGTATGTAATAAAGTGAAAAACTTCACAACAGCAGCTACAACTCAATACAACAAGAAAACATAAATAACCTAGAAATAACCTTTAAAAATGCATGTTTTTAAGAAAATGTTATATCATTGACAAGAAATGTGCATGTGTACATATATACGAACCAAACCTGAACTAATAGAAAGACCTCTTAATATCGTAAAGGTGTCATTTTTTCCTAGATTCATCTGCTACTCTGTAACATTTCTTTGAACTTAATAAAAATAGTCAATAAACTTTTTTTCCTGTGATTTGGAAGTAGACGAGTTGACTCCATAGTCCATATATTGAATAAACAGGGGCATTAGCCCAAATCCTTTGGAAAATAGTTATTGTAAGGGACTGGTCTTATCACATATTTAATTATTTAAAAAGTTTTTGACAATTAAGGCAGTGTGGTCCTAGAAAATACTGGGGGCAGAGAAAGTCAGGCAGAAGAAATTAATTTAAAATTTCTAAAATAGTAATAATCTTAGCATATTCCAATAAGAGAAGGAAGCCAAAACTGGTGAGTAACGAATGAAGAGGAGTGCAAGAGTAGGAATGAGGCCAGAGGGGAGGGGAGGTGCCTTGTAGGCAATGGGAAGATTTTTACAATTTGTTAAAAAGGTCGTCTATAGAGCCACTATGAAAAATTTGTGAAAAAGATGTAATTATCTATAAATAGAGATGAAACAAGGCCAAGAACAGGAATTTGGAATGCATCTGTAGTCAGGGGAAGGCAAAGGAAGACGGATAAGCAACAGTATAGAAAAAGTAGTCTAAGTGAAATAAAGAGAATTAGAAGAAGGGTTGTCACTTACACAAATAAAAAGAAAAAAATGTGTTCAAATAACAAACGAGCTAGTGAACACTTTAAATACTGCAGTGCGTATAATAGATATTGAAAAAGAGTTCATTGAATTTGTAAATCATGATAAGCTTAGAAGAGCTATTTCATCAATAGAAAAAGGAAATAAAGGTTCCTAACAGCATGCATGATATCACTGAAAACTTTTAAATATTTTGTCTGATGTTAGTACTAAAATGCTGTAAATCAGTAATTTATGATCATCTAAGAGATTTACTTCCACAGATTCTCAAGGCCTTTGGAATTTTGTATACTTCATACTTCTGTAATAGACTACATGGATATTTAAATAAGATGTTATTTTGACTCATCACAAGAATGTCAAATACTTCAGGTAACTCTTTTTCCAGTAGTTATATATTTGCATTTATTAAGGTTATTTCTACATCTACTTTGTGCCAAATAAAACAATTTGTGTTGTATACCTAGAATAAAGCAACATTATTTGGTACATATTACAATCCAGAGCCCATTTTCTGTGAAGATTATGGCCCATACCATCTAAAAATGACAAAATGAAGCTTTAAAAAGTAGTACATTTATAATATTTATATTTAGCAATAACATTTTGGAATTTTTTATTTATATAATTACATAATGATTTAAATTTCTTGAGCCCTTAAAGATCTAAGCAAGACAGTCCTTCTTCAATTTGTCATAGGTCTTCCCACTCTACCTAATGTCCCACAACCCCTACAATAATAATTTGGTGAAATAAAATTTCTACTCTGTTTTTTTCTTATATTTTCCTGTTTTACAACACCAAGGTGAGGACACTACATACTGCACAGTACTCATACATTTAATCAAGGGATATATTAATCTTAAAATTTAGCATTGGGAAATGCCCACTCCCACCTTCAAGCAATAGATGTCTCCTTATTCCAGACACTTTGAAATAGAGAAAGATTGTCCCTAAAGACGTAGCTGCTCAATTGAGGCCAATGTGAATCTTAAATATGTTTTGATAGCCTATCGGAATATAAATGTGGTTCACTTTTCTCTGGTCTTGATTTTCTATTTCTACTTAATTTTACTTCATATGTTCATTTTATTATTTAATACTTTTATTAATGAAACAAGAAAAACACAGATAAATAAAATTTTATTGTCAGAGTGATGATAAAAATCTAGTGTCTGTATAAAAAAGATGTTTTATTAGTTACCATCAAACCTCTGATTTCCTGAATGATTTTTTATAACCATTGTCTCTCAGTTACTATATTTATTGTATTTTGGTGGAATAATTTAGCTATTTTCCTTCTCTGCGTATGTTCTTGGTTTCTTACTAGTAAAATGGGACACTATTTAAGTTTATTAAAAATCCTGGCTTTATTAATATTTTAAAATTTCTATACTGTGGAAAAGAAAATATGTGGATTATCAAAGGAATGATTTGCCACCTTGTTCTCCATTTTGCTGAACTTCTTTTAGAGCAATGGCATAATTTCCTTTATGCAGTTGGAAGGAAACAGTGGTAAAATTTGCTGTTTTAAAAATTATTATTTTTTTTTATTTCATCATGTTGTGGGGGTACAAATGTTTAGGTTACATATATTGCCTTTGCCCCACCTGAGTCAGAGCTTGAAGCATGTCCATCCCCAAGACAGTGCTCACCACACCCGTTAGGTGTGAATATACCCCGCCTCCATCTGCCCAACACCGGATGAATGTTACTAATATATGCGCACTTCAGTGTTGATCAGTTAATACCAATTTGATGGTGAGTGCATGTGGTGCTTGTTTTTCCATTCTTGTGATACTTCACATAGTAAAATGTGTTCCAGCTCTGCCCAGGATAATACAAGAGGTGCTAGATCATCATTGACTCTTGTGGCTGAGTAGAACTCCGTGGTCTACATACACCACATTCTATTATGCACTCATGTATTGATGGGGACTTGGGTTGTTTCCACATCTTTGCAATTGTGAATTATGCTGCTATAAACATTCTAGTGCAGATGTCTTTTTTATAGAATGTCTTTTGTTCCTTTGAGTAGATGGCTTGTTCTTCTGTCACAATCATAGCCACCATCTCAGGCCCTGTCATGATCATTCGATATGCATGACAAGCAGTGCTTCTTCTTCAGGGACATCTTGGGTACACGGCTGACTTCCAAATCTATTCTTCCATTCAGCACCAGGCTACAGCATGAGTGGAAGTGATATCTATCACTCCTTTGCTTACTTTTACTGGCAGTAGAGGCTCCTCCATGCACTCTCTTTTCCCTTTGGTTGTCTCGATTCAGAGCATTGCAAAGTGCTAAGAGATAATTAATAGAGCCACACAGATGGAAGGAATGTGAATTCTAGAATGACTACAACAGGGAAACTTCTAGCGGAACATAACTTGGAACTATGTTATGCCATGTTTTTACAATTTTGGAATAAACCAATCTGGAAACCAAAATGGGCCATATCTTCTACGTAGTAATCTACTTTCTTAGCAATATAGGAGATGACATGAGGAATATATTAATAACAAAAGAAACAGAAAGATTATTGGGAAATGTATATCTGCTGTTTATATGGAAAGAAATTTTTGTTCTACCAAAAGAGTGTGCCCATAACTTCAAGGATAGTGATATTTAGTGTAAAAAAAAAAAAAAAAAAAAAAGGTGTGATACTGAATTAGAAGGCCTGGACAAGATTTCTGGAAACCTACAGGGGTATTTAAAATATCTTTTGTTAATGAGTCCTAAGACATAATGTACATTTTAAAAATATTGGTTATGAGTATGCAATTTAGTTTTTGTGTTCTACTTTCTGAAGAAGAATTCTTAGCTTTTGTTTTTATGGCTGTTTTGAGAAATAGTAGTTCCATTAGCTTTAGTGTTGGCTTATATAAACTTCTTCTGTCAGCAAATAGGAAATGCACACTTGTAAAATTGGAAAATTTGGATTACTGTTGCCAAAATGGTTTTTTTAAATCAATGCATCACTATGTTAAAATGTTACCAATTTAATTTTAGTATTGCTTTTTTTTTTTTATCACTGTTTAATTTTGGTTTCGGATATAATTCTCAGCAATGGAATTTCTTTTCTTTATTACTTTTTGGGAGCATGTTTTTTTGTCCACTTTGTATTTTTTGAGCTTCAACTTTAAGCATAGGTGAATTTCAAATTAAAATTCTATCAAATTAAAATGCTTTTTAGTCTGTGATGATGGTTAAAATTTTAAGGAACATGTGTTTCTTGTGAGAAACTAGTGGAGATTACATTGTCAACATTGTGCATGAGTTATTTTTACTCTCTTTAGAGAGCCATTTTACGGTGAAAATCTTCAAATACTGAGTTTTACGTTTTTTCCCATGTCAGTGTTTTGCTTTTTCTTAACAATCCAGGGTGAACATATTTTCAAAAGATTTTTTTTACAAATGATGAGGCTTTTTAAGCTTAGAATAACTAACAGAAACTATTCATTTTGGGGAGTATTTAAAGCACCACTTTAAGCAAAGTCATGCATTTAAAAAACCCAAATTATTTCAAATGCCCACTGCAGCTTATGTTGTATCAATTTTCTCCATTCTTTTTAACAGAAATATGATTCTGTATTGGTTGGCATTTAATGTGCTTATTTAAGAAATTGTGTTTTCCTACTTCTATTGCAGTTAGGAGTGGTCATTTGAATAAGTTTGGGCAAATTATATGTAAACAGAATTTATCCCCATAAAGCTCTTTAAATGAAGAGACACAGGTAGCTAAACTTTTGTCATTCACTTTATTCCTTCTCACGTAAAATTTAGATTTGAAGCTATATATGAAACAGTCAACCAGTTACCAGGAAGCATTGAGCATGAGGTCAACACCATAGGCTCAGATGGCTAAGTGGGAATATAGGACAAGTCTGTATTCACAATGATAATTTAGTGCTGTTATTCGAGACTCAGCGTGACTACCTCTAGACTTCTTCTTTTTTTTTTTTTTTTGAGACAGAGTCTCACTTTGTTGCCCAGGCTTGAGTGCTGTGGCGTCAGCCTAGCTCACAGCAACCTCAAACTCTTGGGCTCAAGCTTTCCTTCTGCCTCAGCCTCCCGAGTAGCTGGGACTACAGGCATGTGCCACCATGCCCGGCTAATTTTTTCTATATATTTTTAGTTGGCCAATTAATTTTTTTCTATTTTTATTAGAGACAGGGATCTTGCTCTTGCTCAGGCTGGTTTCAAACTCCTGACCTTGAGCGATCCTCTCGCCTCAGCCTCCCAGAGTGCTAGGATTACAGGCGTGAGCCCCTGTGCTGGGCCTAGACTTCTTATATGTAAATAACCAAATCACTGGTGTGATACTTATTTCTATTTACTCACAGACATATTCAGTCTTATCTGATAGAACCAGGTTGCACAACAACAAAACAAGAAAATTAAAACTATGCTTTTAATGCCAGAAGTAGGTAGAGGAAAACAAGAAAAAGAAAGTAAAAATGAAAAAAGCTTCAGAATTGAAGGAAAATGAGACAGGTGTTACCAGATGTGAAATGCAAGGAAATTATGGTGGTGAAAAAAAATCAACAACCTTCACAATGACACAGATACACAGCATTTCTTTGAGTAATGTGAGCCACTTTACCTGAGCTCTCCAGTGCCTACACTGAGACATAATCAAAAATTGAACAGAAATATTTGAAGATTCCACAAAAAAGGCAAGAATAGGTAAAGTCTTTGTTAAGAGGACAATAATGAACTGCCCTATTTACACATATCAAAATGTCTGAAAGAATTGCAACTGAAGGATTTAGTCATTCAAATTGAAATAAATTTTTTGAATAATTCTATGGTTAGGATCTGCCTAGTACAATGACACGGTATTATTTATAAATGAATAGTTTTCAATCCAATAAACACAAGTCTTCTAGCCCAAAGCAAATATGAATGGTAAATGATTTTATGAGCAAATTAAGTTTAATGAGCATTATATCTTCATTGAATGGTGCCTTTTGCATTTCAAATCTTGGTATGAAATTAAGATGAGAAGATAAAACAATTATTTTATCAAGTCTCATTATCAAATGTCGGGATTACTAAAGACTGAATTCCTACATATGAACAATACTGTTAATGATTTTAAAATGCTAGTAAATCTGACCTGTTTTTGTTGTGTTTGCAAAAATTAAAGTTACTAACTTAATCTTCTATTTAGTTTACTTTAAGCTCATATAAAAAATGTTAATCACTGTTGTAAAGTATCATTGTTAGAGATTTTTAGAGTGTTTTAGATTGTTAGAGTGTTATTTACCTACGGGCTACAGGGTTTGTGATAACTCAAGAAAGTTAAATCTTTTGATTGATTTCATCTTGGTTTTATACTTACAGTAAAAGATCCAGATACAAAAGGTTCAGAGTTGCTCAAATGTTGACAATTATAGTACTCAATCACATTAAACAGAATTTTACCTTGAAGTGCTTTGTCTATTTTTTTGGTGCCTCACCTTTATTTCATTTAATCAATTGAAGAGTGCATATAAAATATAGAGATTATACTTAGAAAATATCTCAAGAAAGTTAGTTCATCATGGAGGTATAAGAAGGTATACTATATGTCATTAAAAGAAATTTTAATATTGTTTATATTTGAAATTCAATTCATGAAAATGCCAGACTGCATTTTTCTATAATATTTATAGAACAATCTCTTCTAAAAGATAAAGTAATTTGAAAGCTTTAATTCTAAAATCTCAAAAATCTGCTAGCATGTATCCTTGAAAAGTTGTCTGTAAATGACAAGCTACTTGACATGGCAAACAGTGCTACTGATGCAGAAATAATTGTTTTGAATATTGAGAAGTCAAAGGACAAAAAGAAAAACATATCCAAATAAATTTTAAGAAATATAACAAAGAATGAAAAATGCTTTTAGAAGGTAGTTAATAGAAAGTATTTATGTTATTTGACTATCAGAAATTCTACATATCTGAGACTGACGAACTAAAAGATGAGAGCTACATTTCACTATGACATCTAAAATCCTGAAATCCACTTTACATGAGAAACCTGACCATGATTCACAGAAGAATGCACCTCTTTATAGAACAGGTTATTAGATACTCAAACTTTACTATTCTCATATTTTGACAGCTGGAGTAAAATGAAATGGATTATCACCCTTGTATGAAAAATCCAAACTATTTTACAATTCCAAGTATAGGTGTATGAAAAATATCTAAATTATTCTCAAGACTTGTTTGACATATTTTTTTTTAAAAAAAACTTCAGTTAAATAAAATAAAACAGTACATTTTAGGATATAAGTCAGTTAACAATGTGTGTGACCTGTACAACCAAATGATCTGTTAAGCTTTGCAAAAGATAGACTTTTCCAAACTACATAGATATGATTTAATTCTTTTTCCAGAGAACCACATTTTAGGCCATACGAATGTATCTTGAAATAAAAGATGTTAAGACACAGGCTCCACTTTAATGGGAAGAATCAACATATGTTGAAACAAGCTCATATTGAGACTAAATGATCTAAAAATAATTGATAGTAATTTGTTCAGTCTATATTTATACTGACCATATTTCAACTCTAAGAACTGGTATAGTTCTTGATACAGAACAGATACCAGTTAACTCCATGCAGCACCATTTCCTTGGGAAACCAAAGTTAAATTCATATGCAAAATTATCTGCTATTCTAATAATTACGTTCCCCAACAAGGAGAGACATGAAATCAGAAAGAGGAGCTCTGGACAACTTCTAAAGTTATAGATTAGGAATTTTGGATTTAGATTTCCAATATTTCATTCCACAGCATTCTAGGAGAGAAATTTGAGAACAAGTAAAAAACATGGCCAGTTAATGCAGAAGAGTGTCAAAATCTCTCAGGGGACTGTGGCTCTCCATTACCACCAGCTGGAATCAGTGGGCAATTTATATTACAATATTACAAGAATAGAGGAATCAGCTTCAAGGTAACATTTTGTCTATTTTAGGCCATTTTAACAGAAATTCAGAGTTTCGAACACCATTTAAAAGACAAGTCTTTTAAAGACTTGGCAAGGTGAGAAAAAAGATTCAGGAGGTAAAGGGAAAAAAGAAAACCGAAAGTAAATAAAGTAACACAATTGGCATGCTAGTCTATTTGGCCCTGAAATAACAGACAAGGAGAACTATGTTAGTTGCTTAATAGAGGTAGGTTTAGGTTTTTGGTGGGTAATTTAGAAGGAGTGGTTCTTTCCCCTCTCCTCACTACTGCACTTGACTGTTCTTTAAAAATAAATAAATAAAATAAATAAATAAATAGAAAGAGTGACTGCCATCATTCTAGAAACATAATTAAATGTTACTCTTATCCTAGTCCTTCCATTAGTAGAGTAGGGAGAATTTAGTTAATATGTTTCACATGACTTAATCCACCCACCATTTGAAAGTTATTATTATTACTATAAAAGAGAAAACTTCACGTTCTACAAACCAGGTAACAGTCTCAAGAGCACAACTCTAATGTGGCTTAAGGTTTGTTTTATCCCCAAGACTCTGCCCTTAACTACTGTACAATATTGTCTTTCTAAAATGAGGGTTTAGAGATATGAGGGTGTAGAGATAGAACGCTCCTCCCCTGTAACAGGCAGAAAGAACCAAACGGACAGGGAAGACAGAGCTGATAGGCTCTGCTTGCGTCTCTTCCCAAATGTTTTAGTACTCTCTGGTTGTTACGTTAAGATAAACTAAAATATAGATAAGAAAGAGAAAAGAAGATAATAAAAATTAAAAACTAAAATGAAAAATAGATAACATAAAAAGGAAATAATTAAAGCAAAGCCTAAGGTGATAAGAAGAAACTAGGTAAATAAGTAATATAAGAACAAAGTAAACATGAGATAAAAGAAAAGCCCTATAAAAAATAGGAAAAGATAAATCAACTAAGAACAATTAACTGTGAGATTGTAAAAACAAAAGGACTAAAAGATTAAAAGAAAAAGATAAATATGCAAAAATATTTTAAATGAATTCAAGTAATTAAAGGAATATAAACTAGGGCATAAAATGTTAACTGGAATAAGAGAAAGGAAAAATAGCACTACGAGTTCCAAAGTTTAACATAGGCATGCATTTGTGTGCTTAGAGCTAAATTACTGAATGTGTTAAGCGGATTCCACACAAAATTGTCCTCTGGAAGTCGAGGGCCCCTGCAGTGTCTTCTTTGGCTTGAAGTCCTCTGGGAAGTAGAAGGAGATATTATGACCATTATATTCTTCTCTGACTTTACACTGCAGCCCAGCAGATGCTCAGAGATGCTTGTCAGACCTCAAATTGCTTCCACAGAATTTCCTGCTGGGTACCCACAGGCACATAAATCCGTGTTTTCCTTGGGGTACTCTCTTCCAGCCAAGAACTAGCCTTTTGTCAAGAGGAGTTAGCATAATGCCATTTAAGAGTTTATTCTAGAAAGTAAAATGCTGCTCCTCTTAGCTTCAAAATATTGCTCAAAATGCACTGGGTCTTTTGATGAGTTTTATTAATAATTCTCTCTGTTTCATCTGTCATTCCCAGAAAACACAGCCTGTGAAATTAAGCATTTAAACATAGTGCACTTTATATTGAGAACAAAAATAAAGACATGGTAGGAAAATATATTGATATATTAACTGAAGTTGTTCTTTTCTCCAACACCACTCACCTTGTCTATCACCTATCATTTTTGTCATGAGGCATGAGGCCAATAGAAGTTGTCAGAGAGAGATCTGAGGACATCCCGGTGAAAATTAACTTCTGAGTTAGAATGCTGTGATTATAGATTTAAGTCTGATATATCTAAGGAATAAGATAGTGAAAAAAATCTTATAATGAGTGTTGCCTTCTCTTTTCCTAATTATGTTAAGACCCACCGAACTGAGGAAGAGAGAGACTTGGGCATAGAGCAAACAGGAGAATTAAATATTATAGGGACCACTGCAACTTCCTCCAACTTCCCAAAAATGAATCCTGGAAAAAGGCCTTATCTACTTTTACTTTTAAGGAACTACAGTGGTCAGGACCCATGCCCCAGACACAGGATGAAGTACAGGAAGCCATAAAGTTTAATAGAGAAGACTCTTGCCATCATTATGTGGTAGCTGCAGAGTGGGATCGTGGTGTTATGTGTTTAGACCCAAGAGGGCTGCAGACATTTCCCTAACTCTCTCATGGAATTATTATGCTATTGCATCAGAAAAAGCAAGCCGGCAAAGAAACTTAGAGTTAGATGAGGGAGTGTCAAATTAGACATATTTTGTTTGGACAATGCCTGTAGGATATAAGGAAAAATGCATTTAAATTTCAGAAAGTTATGCCAGGGAACAAATTTAAGAAAGAAGTCAGTGCCCACATATTGACCAATAGTCATTCATGCATACCCTTGCATTGTTGTACAAAAGACCAAACAGGTTAACTTAAACGTGGAGTGAAGGCAAACCTCCAGCATGGGATACATCCCTTCCCTTCCCAAAATACAGTATCGCTAGTTGGGTTCTGCATGGCATTCAAGAGTTTTGAGGAACATCAAAGATAATTCAGTCATATTAGTACTGGAACTCCCCAGTACTAATAAGAAGCTCCTTGGTGATTTATGCCTGCCTAGAAAAGGAATGAATTCATCACATCCCCATTTGGACTTGCTATTTTGCAGCAAGCATTTTTGCTCTTCTGTCTTATCTATATGTCTTCTAATGTCTGATATGCTTCTGAAATGATATCTTCACTTCTTTACCTTTACTTCTCTTAGATATGTTTGTAGCTTCTAGAGCAGCTAAGGAGGATAAGGAAACTGCAGTATGGAAGAAAAAGTCATTAACACACCATTTAAGGAAATTGTACTGAAAAATATGAACCATTATCCAACCAGGCTAGCCTAAATAACATGAGGTTGTATTTTTAATAATTCCATCTACGATCCTGTTATATAATTCCTCACTAAAACATCTACAATAGCCTTGGAGAATGAAAGCATTTTACTTCAAACACAAAATGTACATTGTATCATGTCGTATACAGTAAATTCTGCATTCTGCTCTATTACCTATTTATTTTCTTTAAAATATTTAAATATTTTAAACTCATAAAAGAAAAAGTAACAAAGAAAATATTACTACCTTTGATGAATGGCTGATAGTTTCTATTGCATCTTTCAATTTTCAAAAATCGGATTATAGGAGAGTGATTTCAACAACTCAATTTCTGGTACCTGTGATACATGTGGCATTATATTAAACAATTGGATTGGGATAGTGAATCCCAGAAGAAAGAAAACGGCACCACTTTATGGTCTACAATCATGTAGCAATGCCATAAGCAATAAAAACTCGATCTTTGCTTTAAGAAATCACCTCAGGAGGAGTATTTGAGTTTGTGCTTTCTTCATCAGGTTATTGCTTGAGAAACACAAAGATGGGATTTATAAGCCAATTATTTGGTAGAACATTCTCCATAAATCCTCTAGACTGGGAATGAGAAGTGTTGAGAAAAAAATGGAGACTGCCCCATGGCTACTTCACCCAATGGATGGACCGTACAATCAGAGGTCAAAACAACACAATATACAACACAGAAGTTCTTCAGATTACTAAAAACATTCTACTGCAAAGTCAATGTGGCTGCAAGTTTCTTCTTTTGTTGATCAAGCTGAACTTGCTTCACCTTACAACACCAACCAAACCAAAATAATGGATCATTTGGTCTTAAACAAAAACATTTGGGTCTTTCTTATTGGAAAGAATTGTGCTCTGGGTACTGTTGGTTTCAAGAGCCTGCACACCCTTATCCAAGTGACTAATGGGACTTAATCCACATTACTGGCTTCCTTGTTAACATCTGGTATGGGTATCATTAGTACAATCCATCATATCCTGAACTCCCATTTCAATATTATTTTCTACTTCCTGATGTTTTTTTCTTTATTTATTCTATGAAATTTCTTTCCCTGTAAAATCTGGAGACATATTCATGATTAAGAACTTAGCCTATATCCTCAAATACTTCTTCAAATGGTTCCTCTTTCTCTTCGTATTAAGTGGGACATTCGCAACAAAGATATTCTTTTCCTTTATAGCCATATAGAAAATAGAATGTTACTTTCTTCAGAATCCAAGCATCTCAAAATCAGAAGATGTACGTTACTAATGCTATTGAGCATTTTTTCGTGTACTCATCAGCCTTTTGTATAGCTACATCAATTTTTAAGTTAATATCTTCCAACCTAAAATTTATCACATTATTTTAAGTGCAAAAACATATATCATTTTCTTTATAAGCCCGTGGTATCTTGTAAAATGCTATGCTGCAATAAATATACAATCCATTACCAAGTTGTTTTTATCTTGAATATTTCTTAAATCTGTTCACATCACTCCTTCTCTACTCCCACTACCTTTATCAATACCACCTTCATATTTGGTTTTGTCTACTACAATAGTCTGCTAATTGCCTCCCTCTCTAAAATGTAGCTCCTTTATAAATCATCCTTGAAATCTTTTCCAATATTTTACTCTAATCATGCCACATTCTTGAAGGACTTCCCATGGCTTATAATATAAAACCCTTCATGTAAGTCTCAAGGCCTCCTGGTCTGCAAAGTATCTTTTCTCCAGCCTCATGCTGAAGCTATCCCACTTTTCTCTGCATTTCATTACCTACCCTGACTTCCCTTTCTGTAATTTATGGTCCCTCTTTTATATATGTGCTCCCTCTCTCTGGAATAACCACTTTCTCTATCCTTTTTCTTAACAAGAACTGTATATTATACACACCCATCTTTTAGACCTCAACTCAATCCCCTCTTACTCAAGAATGTTTTCTAAAATCTTGATCAGGTTCCTTGCTGACATGGTCTCAAAGAGCACACTCTATATCCATGCAGTGAGATTCTTCAACTTACCTCCCCTGACTAGGACATGAACCACATGAACGTAGGGATTGCATCACTTTTTCTCATTTTTCATTATGCTCCAGCATATGGCACAGAATGTGGCAAATGGAACTATTCAATATGCACATTTGAGGAAATTAGTGAAGGAAAGAAAAAATCTGAGATATAGCTGTATTACAATTGTTTTTTAACTAACAACATTAGATAGCTTTTTTTCTGAGATGTTGATTCCTTAACCATATTTAAATATGGATTGAATCAATGTTCAAAGATGTTTCCTCAAAATCAATAGCTATCATAGTTGTACCCATTTAGAAGTTAGTACTTTATTTACTTTTGAAACAGAGTCTTGCTTTGTTGCCTGTGATAGAGTGCAGTGGTGTCATCATAGCTCACTGCAAAACTGCAACCTCAAATTCCCAGGTTCAAGCAATTCTCCCGCCTCAGCCACCCAAAGTGTTAGGATTACCAGCATGAGCCACCACACCCAGCCAGAGGCTAGTACTTTTAAAAACTAGCAACTATGAGATTTCTCTAACAGTAGATTAATGAAATATGCTTGTTTAACAGAGTTCACTCTTCTAATGCTATGAGGCCAGAGCAATTTGAGAAATACTACTAAACTAATAATAATTATACGCATTTTCTTGACATTTTTAATGGACAAATGAGCATCAGAAAGTTTGAGGTCTTGATAATTATCACTTCTCAGACATGATCTATTTTTTATCTCTCATTTTAATAACATCCATTTTATTTATTTGATTTTAATTCATATAGTATCTAAGTAAAAGTCAAAAAACATTAAATTATACTATGCATCAAATATTTCCTCTCAGTCTCTACTAGATGTCTAACAAACATAGATAACAAGAAAACATTCTTATGAAACTGGCACATTCAGAAAAATGTAGCCCAAAATAAATTTAGTTAATTTGCTTATAAAAAGTCAAACTCACATACTTTGTAATTAAAGAGATATTGGTTTGGTTTTTGAATATATTAATTAATACTTTAGCAATCTTAATTGAACAATTTTAACTCTCTAAGCATAGTTTGCTCTCCAATTTTATATGTATAAATACTTAACTGACAGGATTATGGTAAAGTTTAAAGGAAATGATATACATGAAGTTTCTATCATATTACATGGCATTAGAGAAAAAGATAAAATTAGAGCACTTTTTCCAGACTACTATTTATTTTACATCGGTTTATATTTTCTTTGATATTTGATCCTATACTACTTGTATGATATATTTATGAGTATAGCTAGGAATGAAGTAGACTGTTTCTAAACTGGCAAGAAGTAAAATGTAACGCGTTTATGAAGATTTTTTTCTTGCATATTTTCTCAAATTGTGTCCCAAATTTTATATGAATTTCAGAGCTAGAAAAAAAGACAACGAACAATTCAATCTGTCAGTTAGATATTTTTTATTTGCCTGGAACATCAGATCAACATAGCACTCAAAACAAATGTCAGAAGAGAAGTGCTGAGGAATGTACTTCTGAAACAATACAGTTCTGACTAGAGCTGTTAAGAACTTCTAAAATTCATCTGAAAGAACCTAACAGAGAGAAATAAGGCAACACCTTGACTCAAAGATTCCCCTAACTCAGTGGTGGCAGATTTCATTCTTGTATAGAAATCTACATTATTTCAAGGAAAAAGAAGAAGAAAAAAATAAACTATACGTAGAAGGCAAGTTACAGAATGTTAAAAATCTCAGGCCGCAAACTAATAGATAAATATTCTATGAATGTGCAAGTTTTGTGTTTTCAATTTTAACAAAACAGAAAAACAGAGCTCTTTGTTCATTAGTGATGGCTCTATTTTCTACAAAGTTACTATCCCTTTCTGTTTTTGAGAAACTTCCTCTGTTATTACACTCCCTAAAGTTACAGTCTTGGCATCAGCATCATTTAAAATAAATGAGCACATTAATATCACTTATTCTGAAGTAAATATCTCTTTGTAATTATTTTCTTCAGTTGGTTCTTTAAAGTCCAAAGAGAATGCACTGTAGAACAATCTCTCTCAAAGATGATTCAAAATTAGGAAATCTTACTTACTATGTCATCTAAAGGCCTGGCTTTAAATCTCTTCCCTAAACTCTTATCCCTAAGCATGAATTGATTTCATTCTGTCAAACTAGTCAGCCACTGTTCTATCATCTGGATAATTTTTTAAATTAAAATTTCACCTCACCTCAATCTTTCTTTCAACAATTATTTTTAGATAGCTTTACTATGCGTAAAATACGTTATAGATAAATACACAAGATAACTCAAAGATTTGGGCCCTGTTCTAATACCATTGTAAATAAATATTGGTTAAAGTTATATTTGTTGTAAAAATAACAGAATGTTCTGATTGATTTTGGTATATTAGGCCTATATTCCAAAACCATGTGTGTCAAAGTCATATAAAATACAGAGACATTTCTCCAAAATTACAACATTTTATTCAGGAGGATATAATTGCAGTTTGGGGCATACACATAGACTAGGCAGCCCCCAAAGAACAAAGGGATTATTAGAGGTTTTATGAAAAGGAGAAATGCTATATATTGCTCTTCCACGAAGTTCATTGGCACTAGTAGGGTTTTGGGGAGGTGGCAATCTCTGACTGGTGACCGATGGCAGTGGTAAAACTAGTCTTAGAGTTGAGCAGGTTTTTTAGTAGCCATTAGATAAAACTGGTTTCAGGTAGCAGCAGGCAGTTTCAGCAGTCAGGCTTGTAAAGAATTACATTTTTAAAGCATTGTTTTGTGCCTTGAGTATATTTTCTTCCTGGCTTCTTGACTCTGTTTTAGTTGGATATGACAAGAATGACTCACTTCACATCATCAACTTTCACAGGTGAGATATGCTTCCATACTGGATTTGCAAAAAAAAAAGTGGGGAGGGGAAAACTATGTGATTATTAAATAATTGTCCTCCTTGATATTATGAAAAGCATGGGGAACTGAAAGAACAGTTTAAAGGATGTGTGTGTGGGTGTGTATAAGAAGCTGTTTCGTGAGTTCCCCCACTACACTAAGGAGGGGCTCTAGGACTATATGCTTGTTCCTAATACTAAGCAAAGCAAAAAGAGTTTGGATAGAACTTATGGAATATCATGTGTCCAGCATTTGGAAAACAACTAAGTAAAAATGAGACTTTGTTGTAAGCTAGCATAGATTTCACAAAACCCAAAAGCAATAAAGGAGTTGAGCCAGAGAGAGAAGAATCAGATGACACAACATCATTAGAGCCCTGTCCTCACTCCTCAGTTCTGTTTCTTTTTGCATGTTGACTCCCTTCAGATTTTTCTGCCCTTCCTCCCTGGTTTATTAGGCAAAAAAAAAAAAAAAAAAAAAAGCCACCAAGCCTTCCACAGACCAGTATCCCTAAGAAAGCAGGTAACTTTCTTGCTACCAAACATTTCCAGGGAAGTTTCTTGAGTCATGGCCAAGAGACTGGTCCTACTTCATGAACGTAGCTGCTAATGAAGCCACCACTGTAACCAGGGGGATGAGAGGAGAGGCACTACAGGAGGTGGTCACTACAAAAGAAAATGAAATGCTGTGCGCTAAGTGTTAGGATAAATGCAATAGAGGATACTATGTAAACACAGAGAAAAGGCATATAAATCAGATTTTGGTAGGAATGGTGAAAAGAAACATAAAAGTTGTCTCAAAGAGTGATTTTATTACATGCAACAGAAAATAGTTTTGCTGTAGGGTTTATTTGCCAATGAAGATTATCAGGACTAAAGGGTGAGGAAGTAAGCAACTTTTGGCTCAGCTTTTAATTGATTAACCACATTCATACTTCAGGTTATTTTATTCTAGGGATGTTACAAAAGAATTGTGTTTGCCTATTTAGAATTTTAATACAATCTAGGAATCTTTGTTAGTAGAGAAGCTAAAACATTTATATTCATTGTCATAACCAATATGTTGGTTTTATATCTGTCATATTGTTCTACTTCATTTATTGTTTTATTGTCATATTGTTTTTGCAATGTGTATTTTCTGTTTTATACATTTGTACAATGTGAACCTGGCAAACAGATTAGTTTCTGGGAATAAATACACAATCACAAGCTTTGCCTTTCAAATCTCAAAGAGAATTTTCTCTGTTGAGTTATGGCCATTAGAATGGTATTGCAGAAGTCAAAAGATGGTGGCTTTTTATTTCTTCCTAGGTCACGTCCTCTTCCTGCCTAAATTTACATAGCTATTATTTTATTCCTTATCCTTAAATTAAAAAAAAAAAAAACTCGGTTATTTTTTAATACAAATCTTGTTTCATTAATTTTGCCTATAATAATTTTATTGGATTACTGTTTTTAATGTTTTTCTAAGCTTAGCAAAAGTCTCTTTATGAATGTATTTTATTGCTGCTACTGTTATAATAGTTATATCTTCCTCAGGAGTACTTAGCATTCTTTGGATAGACATTTATCACCATTTTTCATATTTCTTATTTTTTTAATCTTCAAAAAAATCATCCATTTGCATGATCATACATCACTCTTCATCACTGTTTTGAATGCAAAGTTAATTATACTCTCTGTTGTCTACAGTGCTACTGATTGCCAATGAGTTGGGACATGCTAGAACAACTGCCCTTTCATTTCTGTCAACATCTCTTAAGACTATTTGTCACTACCTACAGCTTTTTGCAATCCACAGGATCACATTCAACTCCGTCTTAACTGATTAAAGCAGAGAGACCATGGGACACAAGGGAGATAAAATCATAGGCTTGGGGGAGCTCATTTAATTACCAACTCAGAATTTGATCTATTGAACTAGAGTCTGAGTGGCTAAATCATATTTATGGAACAGAACTAATGGCAAGATCCCAAACTCCTACTGCTGAGTTTTTCCCCTTCCTTGAGAATAATTTTGTTTGTTTGTTTCTCTATAGCTTATCCTTGGAACTTCAATTGCTGCCTCCTACTGTAAAACCAAACTCCTTTCTTTTAGCTAGTTTCTGTACTTACAATGTCTGTGGTCTTTTTTTTTTAATCCCAAAGATGTTCTTTCCTTATGTCTCTGTGCTACTATTCATTGAGCCTTCTCGAATCTTATTAAAATACCAAATACATTTCTAAACTATTACAACAATAAATCATTTTTAAAAGGTACATTTTCCCTTTCGCTTTCAAGATAGGGTTTCCTCTTTATCAGACTGTAGTATATTTCCATGAGTCCAATTTTATTTTCTTACTCATTAGTCATCCTCTAAGGAACACATATATAACTAAAGTCAAATTTTGCCAACTAATCCCTGTGTACAGACTGTACAATGTTCTCTTCCCTATACCCCTATGTATAAGTTAAATTCCTTTCTTTTTTGTACAGAAAGGCAGTTAATGAAAAACATCAACAGCAACAATAATAGAGCACAGAATTCACTCTCTTATCATCTTTCTTATTTTTGCCCAAATCTGAGTTGTTAACTTGATGGGATTTCGTACTATCATGCAAATATCCTTCTTGTAAGGCTATCCCTTCCCCCAATCCAATGTATTCCTATAGCTGGCTAATACCATGCTGCGTCTTCTCCTTAGTTTAGGCCACAGACAGAAGAAAAGAGTCTCCCTAACATCAGATCAATAGGCATCTGTCCTTTGACTGGGATTCTCAGTTCAACTTCACAGAGCTTGCAGAAACAAATCCCTTCATTGGGCTGGACATCAGTCTTTGTCTTCTCTCACATTTCTCTATCATCATTTTCCGATTTTCCATTGGAATTTGACAGGAAAGTTGGAATGACTACATCAGTCCTGATAGTCAGATACTCTGCATTGGTATTTCAATCTTAAATTTCTAAGTCAGAATTTGAACTGTTTCTTTTGTCAAGTTTCAGTACATTAATATATTATTTAGTTTGCAACAACTGTTTTAAAAATATGGTTATTTTCTTACTAAAATATAAGTGAAAAACTGTTTGTATTTTCAGCAGAATAATGATTCTGCCATTAGAAATATTATAAGAAAAGCTTATAGAGTAAATATCCAACAATGCCAAATAAAGTTTATTTAAAGAAAGTGGTGATAGAGCTGCTTTAGATTTTTACTAGCCTTGAATTTTCCAAGACAAACCTCAAATGAAATAATTTGAACTTAGGATCAAAAACTCTTTACCTATATTCCAATTAACCATTAATTTTATGTCTCAAATAAGTTTTTTTTTAATGCCCTGTATTCATTTATTCAACAACAACAACAAAAATATTGGGTGCATAGTATGTGTCTTAACATCCTGTTTAGTTTTTGTGAGATAATAATAAACAACAAATGTTCCTGACTTCTAGAAGCCCATGATCAAGTGCACAGGTATGAATTTTAGAAGTTAATTATTGTGCATTATTCTGTAAGTGTTGGATTTGGCAATCTCATTTTGTGTTCTTGGTTCTTGGTGTGCTCTTTGCCAAAGAATGACCAGGCACACCAAAGTAAGGCAAACACAAGATGAAATTGATTGATGGGGACAAGATAGGACCATAGAGCAAAACCAAGAAATACGTTTACAGAGCAAGATACATATGCCACAGATGATGACTGGACTCCTCATCGTAGCAAAAGAGACCTTGGTTATGGTCTGGGTCTTGTTTTGTAATGTCCAGATAGGGACCTCCCTGTGGTTCAGATGTCATCATGGAACCACTTCAATGGACATTTGGGAGTTATATGACCCAAGTCTTATTGCACATGTGGGTCTCCCATTAGCCTCTCTTGAAAGCCCATTGGAGGGGAGGTGAACTGCAATGTAGATTTAAACTAACGACATGATAATTAGCCTTAGGTTGTCCTAAACCACCTTCCAGATTCCATTGTACCTATATCACTTAACCCGGGGCTAGAGAGTCCTCTGCATTTTTTTGCAGTTGGTGTGCTAAGTTCTGATTGGTGGATTGGTAGGCTGTTCCCCCTCCCCCAGGTATGGCAGTCACTTGGGACAGGATTAAGGTGGAGTGGCACCAGACCAGATGTGGGTCCTGCCCTTGTCCTTATTCCCAGATGGGGCAATTGCTTGAGGCAACACCAAGGCAAGGCACCCACTTTTGTCCAGGAGACCTGGAATCCCTCACTGTCTACCTAACACAAGTAGCTTTTCAAGATTTAAAGAGTTATGGAGAAAATTCGCGTAAAACTTGATACCAGAACAGACGTTAAGTTAACATTCCCTCTATTAAAGTACATATAGAAGCTTTTGACTTAGTTTTTTAAACACAAATATTTGCTTCTTCCCTAATATGATTTAAAGTTATACTCAGTGGTAATTTGCCTCATCTCCTCTCTTGTATACCTCATGCTCAGGTAGAGCATTGTGAGTGAAAAATAATTCATTGAGAATGTGAGTTGGGGGAGTAAAAACCCATGAGATACTAGTGTGCTTTGCAACATTTGAAAATAAATACCAAACCTTTAGAATGCACAAGAGGCCAAATAAACCTTTTAAAGATTCATGCTTTACATTCTAAAACATCTCTCATAGTTTTCAAGGCAATCAGACACATACAGAATCTCAAAAGTAGTTTTGCATTTTTTAGATGATGAAAAGACTGTCAGCAGTTAGAAATGAATAGCACATAAGGCCTGAATGGCAATAATAACGAAAGCTGTTAATATGCAGATTTAATTCAGAATGACAAATAACTTATTTTTTAACCAAATATGACTCATTTTACTTCTCAAAAATTAACTGCTCTTATTTTGATACCCAATTCACTTCATAGAAATATATAGGCTACAGGGAGCAGTACTATATCCACAAATAATACTTGAAGATACAAAAGCTTAACATGTTGTACCATCTTCAGTTCAAAGTTTACATTTATAATGTCTATACAATAAAGTAAAAATCAATCCTATGTCTACTACAGATGCACATTCTTAAATAAAATTTAACAAAATATTTATGTTTTCTAAAAGTAATAGAATAATATTTAAATATGCTAATAATAAAATAGTATTTCCTGATTAATTTATTCCAATTGGTATAGTCTGAGTAACTTACATTTCAGTAAATCTTAAGTGCAGTCTATCATTCATAAGAACTGTCCTAGTCTGTTTTGTGTTGCTATAACGAAATACCACAGACTGCACTCCTTATAAAGAAAAGAAGTTTATTTGGCTTATAGTTGTGGAGCTGAGAAGTCCAAGAGCACAGTGCCAGCATTTGGGAAGAGCCTTCAGGCTGCGTCACCCCATGCTGAAAGCTGAAAGGGCAAGAGAAGGAAAGAGCAAGAGAGAGCCAGACTCAAATTTATAACAACCCATTTTCTTGATAATGAACCCAATTCTGTAATGACAACATTAATACATTTATGACGGAAGAGCCATCATGTCCTAAACACCTCTATTGGTCCCATCTCTTAATACCAACACCATGGTAATTAAATTTCAACATGAGTTTTGGAGGAAACGTTCAAACCATAGCAAGCACCTTACCAGACTAGTCTAACAAATAATAAAACTTTTGTTTAACTTCTTCATTGCCTACTCATTGAGGATAGAAAATATGTTTAAAAAACTAACAAAATGAGAGAAGCTAGTAGAAAACATTATGTCATGGCATCAGTGAGTGAGAATTCTGGTGTAATTTTCTGAGTCTCAAAGGATAAGAATGCAGAAAATTTTCATTCCACCCAAATCATAATATTCATAGAGATGCTATTCATGAAAGCCAGGAGCTACTTGATAAAGAAAATATATTCCAGTAAAATAAGACCTGTTAGGCCCTATTATGTAAATAGTGTTGCATATCTTGTGTTCCCCATATTCTGAGCATCAAGATCTTGCTATCTCAAATCGGTTAGTTTCACTGGATTTAGATACTCATCTAAACAGCTACAGTTAACTCAAATTTTTACCATGACAATGGAATTAGTCCCAAAGGAGGTGACTTAATTGATTTAAATATCTACATTTTCATATGTATAATTATAGAAATGATAGATATGTAAATAAGCATGTATTATGCATATAACAAATATATACATGGTATAAGGTTTTATATATATACAGATATATATTTTTTCAACCTGAGATTAATATATAGACAAGCAGCATAGTTGTTTTAGTGCCAAATGCTTCCCATTTGATTATTAATGAATGTCTTAGCCAAGAAACACCAGGATATATTCTCTTTTGTTATGGCCTGGATTTTTCTCCTGTCTTGATCCTTCTATATTATCTGCTGATTAACTTCTCTTTTCGCTGTAAGTTCATTTCCCACTTAAGTTTTCACCACACTTCGGTGTTTTTCTCATAAGTGCATAAATTGTTGAACACCTTTCCCTGTGAATGACCCAGACACAGTGCAGGGGTGAGCATCATGTTTGTAGCAGTTATGTTTGTGCTATACTCTTCCTACACTCAATCTAATTGAAATACTTGACTGAAGTGGAACTGATCACATCCTCTCTTATAATAATTTGCATTTAGGACAGAGAAAGAGCCAGCCTCTGTAAGTGATAAAATTTTGAAATGCTAGACAGGCTATTATTCCAAGATGGAGAAGGGGAAGAAAAAGTTGTCTGTGTCAATTGAAAGGAAAGAATGAAGCAGAGGCAGAGAGAGAAGCTCTAGTGTCTTTTGAGATAGGTTTCCTTCTCCTTTTGGCTTTATGAATCACTTGTGAATCATCTTTATAAATTACTAGATGGTTTTCTTCAACTCACCTGAGTGGAATTTTTACACTTAAAACTTAAGGCATCTCACTAATATAGTTGAATAACTATAATATTGCAATTCACACATTCTTTCTCTGTAACTGTTCACATTTTAGCCCTTAAAGCATGTATTTCTAGAGGTCTAGCTATTTCAGCTTCAGAGAGGAAACTCTCTGCAGATTCATGATATTTTAAAAGATAAATTTTCTGAAAACAAAAATCTGGTAAAATATGCCTTTTTCTGTGTATTATTCCTATGGGATGAATTGTGTGGATTTTTTTGACTTTTAGAAACGTCTTCTTGGCTGAGTACTACATATAAGAGTGCCATTCCTATAATAAGAAGACCTTTACTCTTTGCTTACTTTGTTGCAATCGTTAACAATTTTTATTCCTATAGGAATTATTTCATTCCTATATATATTAAAAAACTGTGCATTTATCACAGTTGAAGTTTTTACAATTTGGGTTTCTAGCCTAACACACTGACTTGACATTTACCTACTGAAATAAAAAATTTCAAAAATGTGTACATATTTATAATTACACATTTATTCTCTAAAAAGTCCATCAAAATAACAATACTATAAAGGGTGGCAGAATATGCTACCCCAAAATATGCCACCTTGGCATAAGAATAATTTTGAGTTAAAGGCATTGAAAAGCAGCAGGTACAAGAAGGGCACACTGATCTCCCCTTTTTCTTCCCAAAACCAGGAAGATGTCCTCCTTATGTCAGGGGGATGGTAACATTATTATCCCTGGGATTGAGAGTAGAAGCTGAGAGAGATCCGCAGTAACTCTGTAGACTAACCCTTATCTTCCTAGTCACTTCTCCATGATTAATTACCCTAACCCAAGCCCCCTTGCCTCATTTTGTTTTCACAATTTATAACTCTTTTCTGATTCAGAATGTAAGTGTTCAATTCTAACTGCTCCTTTGGGTCTTCATTTCCTTTTCATTTCTCTATTTCTGTAAACAGTTCATTTCTTTTCTTACTTTTATCTTCTATGCCCCTTACTTTCTGTGCATTCTATGGTCTCTTTTCTCCCTTTTGCTATTTTAAAATCTGTCTTAATTTCTGAAATGATTTTTTTTCAATTTATTCTTCATTTCATTTCCAGTTTCTATATCATACTCTTTCCTTGCCTTTGGTTTTCTCTATGTGTGTGCGTGTGTGTTTCAATTATGATCTCATTTCATGGATATGGCTATTTGCCTTTCTTGTTACTCATAGCTATTAGCAGAATGATCTGATGAGAAAATTGGGAAAGTGTCAGGGTAGTTTTTCTGGTTTCTTCACTAAAAGGCTCTCTCTTCACTTGCAATAGAGCGGTTTCTTTACAGTATGGCACTGCCTCCCCAATTTCGTGTGTGCTATCCATGCTATATTTTCTTTAACCCCAGCACATTGTCCTGCTCTATTAATTTTCAGGGATCACAGCAGTTTCCACATAAGGTAAAGCCTCCAACTTTCTGGGTGAATAATTTTAGTTGTTTGCTGTGGCTGTTGTTGATGTTTTCCCTGGAATCAACCACACTTCTGACCTCTTGGCTTCTCTGTTCTTATTCTGCACCTGGCATAATCCTGCAAACATTTTGTTCTTGTTATTTGTATTTTTTCCCTGTTATGTACAAGTTATTTCGAACTTGACAGCTTTCTCTGCCTTCAGGTTTTACTGCAAGTGTAAGATATGGCAGGTTTTGATCATCCTTCTAATTGCATTGCATGGTTTTAATGAGGATAATTGGGAAGATTTTGTTCTAGGTTGCTGCTATGCTTCTATTGTTGGTGATTTATTTTTATAGGCAGAACAAGTGCAAAAAGATGTCCAAAATCTATAAACTGAAAATACAGGAAAGGTCTTTTGGAATTTTGTTTCATTTAACGAATCCATGTATTGTTTTATTCATTAACTTGGTCTGACATTTATTGAGGGCTTGTTAGGGCAGATGTCTTCTGTATTCTTATTATCTTTACTTGTATTAATTTATCTAGTCCTCCAAACAATAATGATATAAATACTCCTATTTATTCCTATTTTAGAGGTGGGGAAACTTGATCACAAGCTCAATTAATTACCCAATATCACTTAACTGGTAAATAGAAAAATCTATACCCAAGCAATCTGAGTACAGACTAAGCATATTAATTACTATGTAAACATTCAAGATAATATGAGAAGAAAAATATATGGTTTTTCAGGCAACTAGTTAATAAATTCTAAAAGGGCTTCATGGTTAATGGAAAATTTTAGAGTTTAATGTTTAACTTGGAATGATTCTTAAGGACCTTATATAATATCTCCTTGGTTTATGTATCTCCCCTGACAAAGCAATTCCTTTTGATAGAATTCTGTAATCATACTAAAAAATCACTGGTTGTGATGAGTTCAGAAAGAAGATTTTCTAACATTGAATTCAGTGATCTAAACTTCTTAGTAACAACTCTTTTTTTCTCACCATAATGGGAGAAAAATCAATGGGAAATCATCAATGTTATGGATACACATAATGGAATGTAAGGAATAGAAAATGTTGTCATATAATTCTAATAGAATATATCTCCTGTAGGTTTCAATGTATCTTAATCTCTGCTGAATCTTCGAGCTGTCTTATTCCAATATTTTTTACAACTTCCATTTTTATTAGCCTTATCTAATTATTATTCCTGTAGCTTTTCTGAAAAACAGTCAGATGGGAAATGCATATTTTCATGGGAAGTAAAACTATAGTACTATACAGGCATATTTGATTTTACCTCCGATGTCAGAAAAATGAGAAATTTATTTTTTGTAATGAATATATTCTGATTCAAATTTTACTGTTTTCCTCATATTGGAGATTTAGCAACAAGAAAGTACCTGAGTGAGAAAGTTCTACTAAATAACATTAGTAAATCATCATTAATAAATAGTAATGTCATTAGTAAATATTTCAAAATATGGAGAGTAATCTTATTTACTGTTACATAAAATATATTTTCATACACTTACCAATGTATATTAGTCTGTGGTATTCTGGAGCATGGCTTGTCAGCACAGAAATGTTTTCTAGTATTTATAATATAAATCCATATAGTCTCTGTCACTGAAACTCTTGTGCTGGAAATTTTAATATTATATCCAATAATTCAAAATTACTAATTACTTAATATATATTACATCAGGAATAAAATTAAATAGGAATTGATTAATGCTCTAAAGATTAAGTGATGATATATAACATTTTATTTATTAAGAAATGGAGGTGAACAAAGGTATCATTAGCATTGTATCACAGTAAAATAATTTTATAGAATTATATTATTTTGCTTGTAATAATCTCCTGCATGGAAAATCAAATGTAACCTTAAAACAGCATTTATAATTGGCATTTCTTCCTCTGTCATTTGGTTTCATGACCCCCAGGTATTTGATAATAAGGATAAGATTGGAGCTGATTTCTTTGATTTGCTTTGATGTTTTCAAGGCAGGAAATGCTTTCAAATCATTTTCTGTGTGTAATCTGAATGCAGGTAAAGAATTTCTCAAATTGTCAGAATGCTAATTAAATGTAATAATAATTTATGTAACCTGCTGTGATACTAAAGTGGCAAATGGCAATCACTTGGGTTTCCAACAATGAAGGGTTTGTTTGTATGCACCTGTCTAATATAAGAAGTTCACTATTTTATTATCACATAATATAGTCATTTGCTTGAAATAATACAAAGCTAACAGTTGACTGATCATTCCTTAAGGATTTATAGTCCTTGTAAAATCGACACAGAGAATCTGTTTCCAGAGAATGAAATATCAGTATTCACTAATATATTTTAAATAACGGGGACAATATCTAAAGCAACTCATAACAATTCATAGGTTTTTAAAAACTAGACCATGCTGTGTTCAGGTTAAGAGAGGCTCTGAATCCACAGATAAATTCTTGGCTTGCTAGCTAGGTGTGGATGCTCTGGACGCAGCACAGCTGTTGCACAGAGACAATTCTATGCTCTCAGAGAATTAATGGTGGAAAGTTACATGACACTCAAGTAGCCCCTTTCTTTTGAAAAGGGAAACTACCCAGAAAGTCAGACACCTAAGAATGGCTATTGGAACCTTGGGACTTAGATATTTTTATAATCCTATTTCCTTTTTTATGGAGCTATTTTGCTTAAAAAAAAATCATCTTTATTTAAAAATAAACAAAAATTGTTTACTATGAATTGACAAAACTTTTCTTATATTTTCACAAAAGTTAGTATTTTTCTACTTCAGAACTTAATTTAAAATGCTACCATCAAATAGAATACCCATGTTATTTTAAAATATTAATTTCATTAATAAATGTCAAAGGTAATCAATGCTATTACTCTTGAAGCACAAAGCAGATACTGACATAAGAACGCTGTTCATTACTGTCCCTTATTGGGGGTGTGCCACTTGTGGCAGGAAGAATTTCGAAAGTGGCCCCCCAGTGAAACCTCCCCTAATCCCTGGAACCTGTGAATATGACAAGATATCACTCCTTTAGTTATGATATATTATATTGCAAAATTGGCATTAAGTTAGGGAGATTATTCAGGTAGGCATAATTTAATCATAAAAGCAGATACTTTTTCCTAACTGGTAGCAGACAGGAACAAGAGTTGAAGAGCATGAAGGTTTTGATGTACTCTTGATAATTTGAACATAGAGAGAGCCATATGCCAAGGAAAGCAGGCACCCCTGGCAGAAAGCCAGCAGGAGAACAGACACCTCCACCCTGCAACCACAAGGAAATGAATTCAGCCAACAATGAATGAGCTTGGTGGAGGATCCTTCCCCAGAGCCCAGCCTGGCAGACACCAACATGTCAGCCTGAGATCCTAAACAGATAACCGAGTCGAGTTGGCCCAGACTTCTGATCTACAGAACTGTGAGATACTAAATGGACATGGTTTTAAGCTCTTAAGTTTATGGTTGTCATGTGGTAATAGAAAACTAATATAAACTCTTTTTTTGTTGTTGTTTTTTTAAAGCCTCACCAACATTAAATGCACATTGTAAATTCTAACTTTGTGTTAAATTGTTACAGTAGCAATAGAAAACTAAAAGTAGAATATGTGTTCTTCTTATGCTAAAAAGAATCTTTTTATCTAGTCTTGTAAATAATCTGAGAAAAAAATATCACTTTTTTATATTTTCTCAAATATTAAACAGCTTAAGTATTACTATTACAAATTAAAATTTGGTTTCCATTTAGAACATATGACTTATTTTGGAGATGAATGTATAAAAATATTGTGCCTGTCCTGTCCCTATTTGCTCTCAGATCTACTCACTTCCCTTCTCCTGCACCTCAGGCCATCGTGACTTGCGTATTATATTTCTCAGGCTTCTTTTCCCACTGATTTCAGTTAGGTTCCGTCAATGGGGTGTACTGATGGGATACTAGTGAGCAGGAAGTTGAGAAAAGCCAGGGTGAGTCCCTTCGACCCTCCAGTGATATCTCCAGCACAGGCACTTATTTCAGCTTTGCCATACAATTTCTCCTCTCACCATGTCCCAGCTTCCACAGGGAGGCCTGAGAAGTGCCTCTAGCTCCCTGGTTTCAGCTCCTGCCTGGTGTTCATGGCTCCCAGACCCTGGTAACATCTTCATTTTCTTCAGTTCCGCATGCCTTAAGGGACTTTCTGCAATTGGCTTGTGGTTGCCTGACATTCCTTCCTTTTCAGCTTTTTCAGTGTCTCTATAACTAGTTCCACATACTACACTACCTTTATGGAATTATCTGATATGGATACTATTTTCCTGACATGAACATAATATAGTTTTTGTTATTAGAAGTGGTTTTAAGAAACAGACCTTTAAGTTGGGATTCTGGAATTGGATTACATATCTATTTAAGCTAAAATGTTGTGGGGGACTTTATTGCCAGTGAGAAAAGGATACTAAAAATCCATGGCATAATGTTACATCGTTATTAGGTAAACTATTACCAATGGTTGTTTGTTGAAATTAAGACCTCTGGAGATGAAATTGCTGTTGCTCCTGATCGTTATGGTAGATATGATGACTACAAAGTTCACAGTATGGTATAGCTACTTCTAGCTCTGTTGGAAATCGATAAGACCGTACGTTAAAACTATCAGCTCAAGACACAGAGTATCAGGAAGCTTCTGCTGTGGCCCTGAAATAATGTCCTATTTCTTATAGCCACAGGGCAGACATGGCTAAGAATTACACTCTAAATTCAGTCATGCCATTTTGGGAACAGTAATGCAAGTTGAATAAAACATGTTATCAAGCTCCTTAAAATAAAGGTTAAGACACTTAAAAGTGAGTTTCTGGCTGGGCGCGGTGGCTCACGCCTGTAATCCTAGCACTCTGGGAGGCCGAGGCGGCTGGATCGCTCAAGGTCAGGAATTCGAAACCAGCCTGAGCAAGAGCGAGACCTCGTCTCTATTATAAGTAGAAAGAAATTAATTGGTCAACTAAAAATATACATCAAAAATTAGCTGGGCATGGTGGCGCATGCGTGTAGTCCCAGCTACTTGGGAGGCTGACGCAGGAAGATTGCTTGAGCCCAGGAGTTTGAGGTTGCTGTGAGCTAGGCTGACGCCATGGCACTCACTCTAGCCCGGGCAGCAGAGTGAGACTCTGTCTCAAAAAAAAAAAAAAAAAAAAAAAAAATTTATTAGTTTGAATTGAAGACCTTTAATTAGTATCAAAAAATTCTGAGCAACTTGAACTATTAAGTTGCCCTGAGCCACCTGCTACTGGCAGTGAAAGAAGCATCATCTTTTTTCCCCCCCCAGGAGACATCCCTTACTGCTTAAAGACCCTTTAATAACCTCAATTTGCAGTGGCATATCCATTCTCCACAAGGCCCACCCTCATCACTTCTCTTTGCTCCCAGAACCATAACAGAACCTCATCCCAGCATGTTCCTGGGTAATAAGGCAAAGTCTGATCCAAGAGATTTTATGTATATTTTCTGATATATGTAAAAATAATTGTAAGATTTTATAATTTCTATTGGTAGGAACCTGAGAGATGTGAGTAGAAATAGATCTTAAATGTGTGGAGCCTTCTATAACATGGGTTGAATAAAATTTTCCCATCATGTGTGCATTTTCTTAAGACTATGACTTAAACTTTGCAGTGTCTAGCAGCTGGGGATGGTTCTAACACTTTAACAAATTCACTAAAAATTATGCACAAAAGTGGACAACATTCAATAAGGGTGAGATGCCAGAACGTACCTGGCAGAAGGAAGAAGAAATCCAAAGATTTAGGGAGATGGAAACGTTAGAATAGATTTATGATACAGAACCACCAACTTCCCCACAAAGGCCCAAATTACAGTTCCTTTACCAAAGTACTCTTAACAACCTTACAAAGGGGAGCACTGGTGTCTGTTAAATCTCTGGGTGGTTTCCCCTTGAAGGCCAAGTTTAACACTGAAAGATGCCTCCACTGAAATGAGCTCCTCGATTTCCATGGGTCTAATGAGCTCCTGGAAAGACAACGCCCAAGTAATAAAATTTATTCTTCACCAGAAAAGTTCCCATCAGATGTGCAGCTGGGGTGGATGCATTGGCAAAATTTTGATGGTCAGGCTGATTATTATATTTCTAGATATAAAAGAATTGCTAGTAAAATATTATTTGATCCATATAATTGGGGGAATTCTGTATCTATTGAGAAGGAACTTGGCTTAAATCACCACAATGGGCAAGTGCAGACTCTCCCTCAATTCTAAGTTAATTCACAGAGCCAGAGATTCTTTATTAAAGAAAAAGTTGGATCTCATTGAATGAAAAGCATAAACAATGCCACCCACAGGTCTATGCTATAAATCACAGTAAAAGTCTTATCCAAAGAAATTTGACACTAATTATCATGGTGACCGCGCTCTGGAGAAAGGAAAATACCATGATATTCTAGAGATTATTAGATAGTGGTAATATTTTGAAGATATTCTCCAGAGATCCAGTCTACCACTGTGGCCCACAGATAAAGAATGAGAGCTGTCAGGTGCAAAATATATTTCCCAGTATGTCATGCGATGGAATCAGTGTGACTGTGGTTTCACCTTGAATCTATTTCCACCACTTTAGGATGCATAATTGAAATACATATTTGGCAACTGGAAGAATTCCTAAATTGGCTCCTTGACACATATAACAAGAGCTATTATGATAAGAATGAATAAATGAAAGCTTTATAAGTGCTTCAATATCCAAGTTTTACAAAGCAGAAGGCATACTCTATCCCTAAGAGAATTAGAGAGATTAGTCTCACCCTCAAATACATGAAAATGTAGGGGTTGGTGACTTCTATCACAAAGCTATTTAACTTACATGTTTTCCTTGTGCAAAGGCCAAAAGCTCTTGAAAAATGACTTTGGATTTTCATAATTATCATCAGGTGTTGTCTCAAACTGCATTTCTGAAGCCAGACAGTTTGGAGCAAACTTTTACACACTCAGTTATCTGTGATGCGCCACTTATCTGGGAGCTGCTATCCTTGCATACCAATTGCTGAGAAAAATAAATAAGAGTTTACTTCTACCTGGAAGTGGTAGCAGTACAGGTCACTGTCTTAACTAAGCTCTATATCAACCTTTAGCTATTATGATACAGTACACAGACACCTGGAGAGTCTTGAATTCCAAAAAAACATCATGCTGGTTTAACTTGTTAACATCATGCTTACTAAACCTAGAGAATAAAAAAAAGTAGCAGGTGGTCTAGGTGGCTTAATAAGATACATGCATTTATGACAGAATATGCAAAGCAGGGCTTGCCAATGAAGGTGTCCTGTGGTCTGGGGCATGTGAATGTAAATTGCACTTTGCACAGCCTACAAATAAGAAAAGCAAAAGGTTTGATATGTTGCTTTTCATCTGGTGATATAAATTGTCTCTAAAATCCATTAATTGTGAAAATTTAAAGCTGCAGGGTTTTACTGGGACTCAGATAAATAGAAGTCTCTGCTGCAGTCTGGCTAAAGTTCAAGCCACTCTGATACTTAGGCCTTATAACTCTGCCAAACCAACTGAGGTCTGACATGTTTGTGGCATGTAAAAATGCCTCATATTGCATCTGGGAAATCACATTGCCTAGCTTTTTAACTTGCGAAAATAGGGAAATCACAATGTCTATGTCCAGAAGTTTGGAGCAAAACCATGGAATTCCTCCCACGAGGCAGAACTTCTATTTGTCTATTTGGTGATAATGGCCTGTGGTATACATGCACACTAATTTATGGAATCAGATAACAATTTGGAAAGAAAATGTTAGAAAGCTAATGACATCAATCCTCAAGAGAGAGGCATATGAAGGGAACTTGTGATATGTGCATGGAGTGTGAGAATTTTGTGTTCCACATAAGTACTCACAAAAGTTCTACCACTGTAGAGATGGATGAGATAGCCCATTCCATAGGTATAGATGGAATAGACCATTCTTCTGTATATGAACTCATCTTCCTTGCCTGTAGAGCTCATGCCAGCTCTAACATTCTTAGATTTCAAGAATACCTTATTCATTGTAATGTTTAATATCATTCACATGATTGCTTACCACCAGAGAGTTTGCTTCACTGCAAAAGAAAAAAAATATGCCTTTGAACCTGTGGATTTTCATGATCTCACTGTATACCTAATCATGCAGAGAAGCAATTTCTCCAATAAAACAGTGGAATGGTTTACCAATGACTCACTTTTATGGAGCCAGTTGGGAGAAAATACCCTAGTACCCTTTAAGATTAGTTTATTCTACTCTAGTTGGGCAGGCAGAGACCCCACTGGTGGAAAGCAAGAGCAGCCTTAATTGATGCAGCAGATTCTTGGAAAACACACTAAGACTGAGGTTGTTTGCACAAACTCTTGAAGAGAGCTCACAGTCCCAGAGTGAAGACAGAGGCTTAAGACTGACAAAGTCAGAGACATGTCTCCAGGGACAAAAGAGGGCTGGATATAAAACTGAAGGCACTATAATGCCCTGTCATTTCCACATAATTAAAAATATAATCAACTAAAAATTTGTGCAAAGGAATCCAATCAAGTTATTATTTTCACGGAAATATTTCCTGCTTATTTATTTTTATTTTTTGCAAAAGTAGGATGTTTGTTTGAGGGGTGAGTGTGTGTGTGTGTGTGTGTGTTTCTCCCTGCATGAGTTTGATCTTATTGAGTAAATCTAGCACTTAGGAAGACCCTGTGTTACCAAATAATCAGAGCTGTCAAAGTTTCTCCCTTATATGAATGATCTAAGAATTTGCCACATTAAGTCCAATTAGATTGTCTTTTTTACATAGCAACGGATTCATTGCTAATTGTAGGGAACAGAGATCCCATATAATATTCTTAGTGCCTTCTGTATAAACTGTGATATTCTGCCACTCAGTCATTTTTTTTTCACACTTTTGAAAATTCTATTGTATTGTATAGAAGAGAGATCCTAGGTATCCTTTTCATAATCTAAAAGATTTACACTTTCTTTCTACAAAGAAATATGTCTATTTCCTCCTGAAACACACTTACAAGATTCTGTATAAAACACTTTCAGAGCAAAGAGAATGGACTTTGTATCTTCTTACACAGTAAAACACCTGCTCTTTGGAATGTCTTTCTGCCTTCATTTGACCAAAGGTGTCAAATGTCAATTATTTTATATTGAGTAACATGTGCTTCATGTCTTTGAAGAGGATCAAAACAAATATATCTAGATGTAGGATACCATTGATGGTAAGGCATGCCCTGTTTTCAGTTAATTCCTAAAGTTCTTGGAGATGTGATATACACATTAATAGAAATATTTAACAAAAGCATGACTTAATAGTAGTCTAATGCAAACATTTAATATTTGCCAGGCAAAAAGCTAAGCACTTGTTTTATTTAATATGGAGAATAAATGTATGAGGTTGATACTATTAATGAATGCTTTTGTAGGTGACAGTATAAAGATTTAGAGAAATAAAATACAGAAACTAAGCTTACAAAACTTGGAACTGATAGATCCAGAATTCCTTCTGATGCCTATTTCTAGATGAAAGCATAATGAACTAATTTTTTAAAATTTATTTATAATTGTTATATAATTTATTTTTGTCAATATACATTTTTTAAATTTTCTGCTACGAGAAACTTAATTTTTATGAAATCTCTGATTATTTTATTTCGAATGTCAAAAACCTGACCAAAAAATTTCAATTAAGTTATTAAAATATGCATGCCTCTGTTTGGCATTAAGTGCATACAGAGGCCATTAGCATTGCTGTGTAAAGCAGGTGGCTTGTTGGTGTTATGAAGCAAGCTAACGGAGGAACCATGACAAACTGGAAAGTAAATGCCTCATTTAGCTGAGCTAGGGACTAGTTCACTCTAGCATATCTTTGTCATGCTAAAATTCAGTCACTAGTCCCATATGTTCTGTTTTTTTTCCATTAAAACAGTTCCCATTTCTGGATTTTATATGGAATCTTCCTACTGTAAATATTGTCAATTAATTCAAAATTATTTGATAACATTGTGCTGACCAAAGAATGTCCATTGTCAAATACAAACCAGTTTTGTCCGTTCATATGGATAATAACTAAAGTTTTAACTCAATTTTATTTTATTTTATTTGCTTTATTATTGCATAAATTGTCCTATGATGATTTAGTTAATATTTAAACATTAACTTTTGCAATAGACTGAACATTTTTGTCCTCCCAAAATTCATATGTTAAAGTCCTGACTCCTAATGTGATGGTGTTAGGAGGTAGGGCTTTGGAAAGTGATTAGATCATGAGGGTGGAACTCTCATGAATAGGATTAGGTTCTTTACAATAGGGTCCCTAGACCAATATCTCCCCATTTCTCCTGCACTCCAGTCCCTGGTAATCCACCCCTCTACTCTCTGTTTCTATGAGTTGAGTTTAGCTATTTTGGATTCCATCTATAATTGAAATCATGTGATATTTGTCTTTATTTGTCTGGCTTATCTCACTTAACATACTATCCTATAGGTTCACACAGGTTATCACAAATGTCAAGATTTCTTTCTTTTTTAAGGCCAAGTAATATTCCACTGAATTTATATGCCACATTTTCTTTATCCTTTCATCTGTTGATTGATATTTAGGGTTTTTCCATATCTTGGCTACTGTAAATAATGCCACAATGAACATGGGGGTGGAGTGTAAATATCCGTTCAACATACTTATTTCATTTCCTTATATACCAGAAGTGGCATTGCTGGATTACAAGGTGGCTTTTAATTATTTTGAGGAGCTGCCATACTATTTTCTGTAATGACTATACATTTCCATCAACAGTGTACAAGTTTTCTCTTTTCCCCACATCCTCACCAACGCTTCTTATCTTTATCTTTCTGGTAATAGTCATTCTAACAGGTGTGAGGTAATATTTCATTGTGGTTTTGATTGCCATTTCCCTGATGATTAGTGAGTTGAGAACATTTTCATATACTTTTTGGCCATTTATATGTTTTCTTTTGGGAATTGTTTACTGAGGCCTTTTGCTCATTTTTTAAAGATATAGTGTACAACAATGTGACTATAATTAACAACACTTTTTTGCATAATACTTCTTTATATAATTTAAATTTGCTAAGAGAGTAGATCTTAAGTGTTCTCAGCACACCACAAAAAAAGAAAGAAAGAAAAAGAATAAAGAAGAGGGTAACTGAGATGATATATACATTAATCAACTTGACTACCGTGATTATTTTACTGTCTATATATTTATATATATATAAAATCATCGAATTGTATACCTTAAATTTATGTAATATTCAATCATCAAATATATCTCAATTAAAAAACTGAATAATAAATATGACCCCAGAGGATATGTTACAAGAGGATATGAGAAGTTGGCAGCGTATTACCCAGAAGAGTGGCCTCACCAGAACTCACCCATGCTAGCCACCAGGAGCTTGGACTTCCAGCAATAAATTTTTGTTGTTTATAAGTCACCCAGTTTATAGTACTTTGTTATAGCAGCCAGAACTGGCTAATATATCCTTGTAAATAGAGCATTTATAACCTCAAATTACAATTAATCTTTCTTTATCCTTTTCTCTTTCCCTACAAAAGACCCCTAGAAGTATAATGTCAATTATTTCACCTTTATTTATTTAGTAATTTTAAATTCTCAAGTTACTTGGGTCCAGACTTTTAATTATGTCTATGTGTAGTATAACATCTTACTCTGATATATGTCTTAATAAACGCTTAGTAATTTGTAATTAGAAAACATTGTTTTATTTAATATATACATTTTTCTTACATTTTATATGTAGTCATAAATGTAAAGTTTCCATATACTTTAAATGTAAAGTTTCGTGATCTGAAAGCAGCATTTTTTTTAAAAATTCAGAATATTACAGGGTATAAAAGTTTTGGTTATATAAATTACTTTTGTATAGTTTGAGTCAAAAGTTATAAGTGTGTCCATCACCCAGATAGCGTGCATTGTACTCATTAGGTGTGAATTTAATCATCCCCTCCTTTCCCACTCCACCTGCTTGATTTCCATTGAATTTTACTACCATATGTACACATGAGTGTTGATCATTTAGTTCCAATTTAATAGTGATTAAATATGGTGTTTGTTTTTCCATTCTTGCTATACTTTACTTAGGAGGATGGTCTCCATTTGCATCCAAGTTGTTACAAAATGTTCACCATTTTTTATGGCTGAGTAGTACTCCATGGTATGCATATACCAAATTTTATTATCCATTCATGTATTGATGGGTCCTTGGGTTGTTTCCAACTCTTTGAGATTGTGAATTGTGCTGATATAAACATTCAAGTGAAAGTCTCCTTTTTATAGAATGACTTTTTTTTCCTTTGGGTAAAAACTCAGCAGTGGGATTGCTGGATCACATGGTAGGTCTACTATTAGTTCTTTGAGGTATCTCCATACCACTTTCTGTAGAAGTTGAACTGGTTTGCAATCCTGCCAACAGTGTGTAAGTGTTCCTTTCTCTCTGCATCCATACCAGCATCTGTTGTTCTGAGACTTTTTGATAAGGACTTAGGTGATATCTCATTGTGGTTTTGATTTGCGTTTCCCTGTTGATTAGAGACGTTGAGCATTTTTTCATGTCTATTGACTAGTAGTCTATCTTCTTTTGAAAAGCTTCTGTTCATGTCTTTTGCCAACTTTTTAATGAGGTTGTTTAATGAGGTTTTCTTGCTAATTTCCTTGAGTTCTTTGTAGATTCTGGTTATTAGTCCTTTATTGGATGTATATAGCATGCAAATATTTTCTCTCATTCTGTAGGTTGTCTATTCGCTCTATTGACTATTTTCTTGGGTGCACAGAAGTTTTTAATTTAATAAGGTCAAAGGTTGTTGTTGCTGTGATTGCCTTTGGGTCTTCTTAAATTCTTTGCCTAGGTTGATATCTAGAATGGTTTTTCCAACCTTTTCTTCTAGAATTCTTAGAGTTTCGTGCCTTAGGTTTAAGCGTGTTATACACTGTGAATTAATTTTTGTGAGTAGTGAGAGATGCAGATCCTGTTTCAGTCTTCGACATGTGACTATCCAATTTTCCCAGCACATTTTATTGAATAGGGATTCTTTTCCCCAGTGTACATTTTTGTCTGCTTTGTCAAACATCAGATGGGAATATGAGGATGGTTTTATATCTGGGTTCTCTGTTCTAATCCATTGGTCTACATCTCTGTTCTTGTGCCTACAGTACCATGCTGTTTTGTTATTATGGCCTTGAAAGCACTTTTTATAAAGACTATGTTTCACAATTCTGCATAAAAATGAAATTTGAAAAAGCAAAACATATTATCTACATTTTTTTTTTTTTTGCTTAAATCAAAAAAGTATGTAACGTTGTTTCCTGAAGATATTTTTCTTCAATAGATGTTGCATTATTCTCTTTAGGTGAACTTGAATTATCATTTAGTAGAAAGTATCAAAATGAATTTTTCCCACAGCAAACCCTGCAAAGAAGCAATAAGCATCAATTTCCTTCCTCTATTTCTTAAAAGATGTCCATATCAAGTATTTGAGCCAAGATATTTTAGTACACTTCCCAAAGTGTACTAAAGGCTTTGAAGGCTTTTTCCTCTTCATTAAAAAAGCACATCTTCTCCCTTCTAGATAGAAAATATTTTTATTCAATTATTAACTAGTGATATTATTTTAGGAAAGATACTTCCTAATTCCTCTATGATGACTATTGTTGCAAAAACTTTAAATAAATCTTTATACTTCATATATTATCTACATTATTTCCCTCTATCTTAATACCCTGACATTCTTCATTCCTAAAATGTCTAACTTCATTATCTTTCACTCATTTTTAAAAGTCTCTTCTTATTTACTACTCTCTTCTTTATTCCATGAAATATCATGTTTCTGCTGTCATCGTGTCTATCTCTGTTGCATCCAGCTCATTTCATTGTCCCTCTAAAACCTGACAACATTTCTTTGTAGTATAGCACTCGATATTCATGTTCCAAATTTCTATTCTGCTGCTTTCCAGAACCTGTATTCCATTAAAGTGATGTTGAAAGATGCATGCCATTGGTGACAGCTGGTGAAATTAAATAAAAAGTAGATGTCTTTTTAATTATACTCTGTAATGCTCTATGACTCTTTTTAAGTGAAATTTTACTGTCATTTTGTTATGCGAAAATTTTTTCTGAGTTTAAAAGCTATTGTTATTTGACATCTGAATATTTTGTTGTGCCATAAAATTTTTAAAAGTCATATTTACAGCATTCAATTCTATTCTGAATGTAGTTTAATTCAGGTGAATATAATTAAATAATATGCTAAGAGGATGTTTGCATATTCAGTGTTCATTCAGTTAAGAAAGAATCCTCATTTGTTTTGTCTTCAAAGAACTATCTTGTGTGTCTTCACGTAAGTGAGACGTCCATGTAACTTGAATCGGAGTTTTTACCCCTACAAGCAAAACAGAATTAAATTTAGGTCACTCAGTCTTAAACACAATTCCACAGTCTTCATTCTGTTAAGGGTCAGAGTTTGCACTGTTAGGTGGTGCTATGGTTTGAATGTGTCCTTGAAAGTTCATGTGTTGGAAAATTAATCCCCAAGTCAACAGTGTTGAGAAGTGGGATTTTTTATGACGTGAGAGGGTAAAGTTGTTATCACGGGAGTAGTTTCTTTTCCACAAGAGTGGATTTGTTATTAATGGGAATTTGGCCAGCTCTCCCCCTGCTGTTCTTGCCCTCACTTGCCCCTGCCCTTTCCAAAATAGGATAATGCAGCATGAAGGCTCTTGCTAGATGCTGGCACCATGCTCTTGCAGTTCCTAGACTTCAGAACCAAGAACCAAATAAATATGTTTATCATAAGTTACCCAGTCAGTGCTATTCTGTTAGAGCAGCAAACATGGAGTAAGACAGGTGACTTTATTTCTTGTTTCCCAATGTGTGAAATGCAAATAACAAATTAATGCAGGTATTAAAACTATCCAATTCCAGATCTAATCTTAGAGAGACCTAAAATACTGGAGACTAACATAGATAGATAGAGAGATAGCTAAATAGACATTATAATGATAAAAAATATGGATCTCCAAAAATGATATTTAGCTTCAAAATATTTTGAATTTGTAGGAATCGACTCAGATTTCTAATTTTGACTAGGTAGCAAAATGGAGTAAGCTAAGTATAAATATCACTAATACTAAAGGACATAATTCAGAAAGTTTCTGTTGATTAACAATTGGAAATAATAAGCACTTCATTTGCTTAGCTCAATTGTGATTAATAAGTGTTTGCATTGTGTTTATGTGCCTCGCACTGTGAGAAGCCTGGATCCTACCACTAGATTACTGAGTTAAGATGTGGATAATATGAAAACTAAAATAGCATACCCAAATGTGGTAAGGAAATGCTACAATTATAGAATAGAAGCTTTCTAATGGGCATTTAACACACACTTGGTGTTCAAAGAAAGTTTTTGAAAACAAATACTCTTTTTTTTTTCTCTTCCAAAAATTTTATTGGGGGAAAACTACAAAACATTTACAGTACAATGTTTACAGTCACAATTTGTAGTGAGCTGATTTCCTAAAATATATTACCACTCAAGTTGACTTATCTTGTTACATTTAAAAACCTACTCTGTCAAAATAGTCCAGAGAGTACATACATAGTGCTCCAACTATACCTACATACAACCAACACTCCATTTTAAGTGTACAATTAATGATTTTCAGTGAATTTACCGAGGTGTACAGTTAATCACATAAATCAGTTTTTGAGGAATTCCTTTCCCCTATTGAAACCCCTAATTCCACTCCCCAACTACTTTTCAAGCATATCCCACCCCTCCACAGTGTCCCCCCACGTGGCTCAGATGTGGGTTTACCCCCCACCCCCAATTCCCTAGTTATCGCTCCCATCCTTTGAGCACCATAGTGTTAATCAGTCAATACCAGTTTGATGGCGAGTACAAGGGGGGCCCATTCTTTGGGTCTTGTGTCACTTCACTTCGAATAATGGGTTCAAGCTTAATCCAGGATAATAATTGACATCACTAACTCTTTATGCTCTTCTTTCCTCTTTTCTTGACAACAGCCAGGATAGCACCCAATATCTAATATCCTTTGAATAATTCAGATAATTACTTTATAATGTA